>JZKD02S1631501.1:665074-692803 GCA_000966675.3 Picea glauca | reverse complement strand
AATTGGAACAATGTTGGGATAGCTCATAAAGTGTTGAATGTAGATATCTTTTGCATGGAAGTAGTTCTTGAATTCTTCACTAATATTTCCAAATTCAAATATAAATCTACATGCATTAGAAGAATATGGTGATGGTAAAGATTGATATCTCATAATTAAGGATACAAGTTATTAGTTAATCATACAGTACTTGCACACATTAGCAATGGATGGGATTCTTGACTACTATGCATTGGATCATGAATGATAGGGGGTTCTCTAGGAATCCCATGATGGACATAGAAGAATACATTATAGTGAGAAGACACAACTATCACAACATACATTACAATCAGACATGTTGGATGCAAGTATCATTCAATTCAAGGCTAGAGTGCACTCTCCACTCCATTATTCATATTATTATCTTCATTCACTCCTATCAGTACGTATTCTCCCTTTATCTTCTATCATTTGTTTACTTAGGGTTCATATGTGTGTGTGTGTGTGTGTGTGTGTGTGTGTGTGTGCATGGTTAAGATTTTGTACTAAAAATATGTTATAGTTGTATTGGTCAATGTAAGAATACAAAAGAGATTTTTCCCACAGTCTATGATTCATACTTTGTTAAAAATATCGATGCTTGTCTACCAAAAATGAAATTCTATCCTTTCATGAGGATTGTGAACTTTTACTAGTATAAAGCCTACTTTAGAAAACAAGTCAAAACCCTTACCTTATCATTGTCTGTTCAACAGATCCATTAGCCCATACAACTTGATGAGAATTGTCCACGAGATGCATTTCCATCACCAAGACTTGCATGAATCATAAAAGACAAATTATTTATATGAGTAAATAATATATAAGAAAATAAACATGCATTTAGTTATGTCAAATACTCTAGAATACAATTAAGTGGTCGCATACCTTAATGAGATTCTCTTTGTTTTGAGAATAGGTTATTCTCTACTGAACAAGGCCAACCACATGTAGGTGGAAGCTCATATGGACCCTCCCCCCCCTCATATCGCTCTGAATTTCCCATACCCAACAAATGATTTTGTTTATATAGAAAACATATGGACATTCATGCATAACTAGAATAGTCATAAAAAAATATGAGGATATAAACATTGAAGAATATGAACATATAAACATTGATAAACATCCAAATACAAGTCATGAATTTATACATCTAATTTTTCTTTGATTTATGTTTTTTTAAATTCATAAATTTGACAATTGGGGTATCATAATCATCCAAGGGCATTGTATTTCGTGTGCCCTATCCTTCTATTGTTTGTGTTTCCATGCGATCATGTACCATACTTCTGGTACATTGCTGAGAAGGGCATCGAGGCATCTGTGCAGGGTCGTGAATTGCAACAACAAAAATGATCATATCGATATGTTGAAATATAATTGAAATAACTAATTCATTATTTTGATTAACATTACACTATTTCTCTTTACTTGTCTATGTAGCTATGACAGTTGGAGCGTTAATTTCTTGTCCACTTGGTTCCTCTTTCAGCTCACCCT
Organism: Picea glauca; assembly: GCA_000966675.3. Taxonomy (NCBI): domain Eukaryota; kingdom Viridiplantae; phylum Streptophyta; class Pinopsida; order Pinales; family Pinaceae; genus Picea; species Picea glauca. The sequence goes on along the minus strand of JZKD02S1631501.1, from coordinate 691,279 downwards.
CCTGAGCTACATTCTCTTCAATTTTGAGAAGACAATATATAAGTATAAGCCAAGAAATAAATGTCTACAATCATAGTAAATATTTCTAATTCTGAAGCATACATACCAGAATGGCTACTCTTCTCCCCACTATCATTAGACATGTGCACCCTTGTATGAAATGGTGTCTGCTGAATATCACTAGATTCACTACTGCGGCATCATTGTTTCTTGAAAACAAACATAAATACTTAGTTAAGGGTGATATAATAAAATATGAATAGACTTTACAAGGATGCTACTACAGTTTCCTTATTCATTTTATTTACCTGCATCACTAGGGAGATAGGAGTCTAGCCCAAGATTTTTCTATATTCAATCACACTTTTAAAACCATGCTTGTAACCAATCTTTAGGTCCTCGGTGGAAGCAGTGTCAAACATATTTAACTCCAATGCATAACACCATTAAAAATACCAATAACAAAAACATATATTTGTTCGCTACTCTTAAATAAATATTAACCACAGTTAATCATTTAAATCTTAAAATTTGGGATTTTAGTTTTCCATAGCCAACCTGGCCTAGTTTATGCTGCTCGTGTTTTCCCACTCTAGCCTTGGTTTCTTTGGAGGTGTTTGGTATCCTACATATGGGATTTTTGAAAAACATTAGATATCGGAATTGATACTTAAAACAGGAAAGAAAAACATAAATGATCATATTTCACTGATAATATGACATGTGTTGTACCTTGCTTGACTAGCTTGTGGATGTCTTCCTTGTTTTTTAAACAAGTTCTCCTTTGCATCCTTTACAGGGCCATCCACTCTTTCTCTAGAACCATGGGAGGGCACTCATGCTTGAGGTCTAATTGCAATTTATCCCTATACTGGGCCCTGGTATATTTTAAATTCTCGCCGGCTAACTTTGTAACCACTTTCTTGTCGAAAGTGTTACCGAACAAGTATAGCATGTGGTCTATTAAATAATCTTTCTTTTTTCTATCTTGGCCATTCCACCATGTGCGAATGGTGGGTCCAAACAACTCCAATGCTTTGTCATTTAAGTTTCTATAGAAAACATTGTTTCCTGCAAAAACGTGTTATCCATTAATTTATAATAATATCAACAAATGTTGATTTCAATTTCATGAAAAAAATGAATCAATTAATTAACAATTACCTGCAATCTTCTGAATCTTGATCGGAACACATGTCTCATCCACCAGAAAGGTGACATCTAGTGATCCAATGCTTTTAATTCGTTCTTCTCCATGCAAAATAGTTTCCTCTCCATCTACAGTATGTTCATCTCTGGAGTCATGTGGAGTCCTAGGCTCTAGTTCCTCATGATTCGGTGTGTCATGCTAGTCAAAATCATTGCGCTCATCAATGGATTCGAGGGGAACCTCAGGAGGCTAAAAATCCTCACTTGAACTTTGCTATGTTGACATTTTTTTTTCATTGGACCATCATTGCTACCTATAATAGTTGCAGGATCCGCAGGTTCCCGATGCACGGGGTTTAAAAAATCCTACAAACAAAAAACTTTACTTTATCAGATCATATAGAAAATAGAAAACAAAAAAACAGATATGAAATTGACATAGCTGATAAAAATATGTGAAGATGCCACTTACCCCAAAATTAGTTTTTTTATTTTGTAGCTCTACAATTCTTGACTTGTCCTCCTGTGTCAGGGGTCTTTTGCTAAGAAAACCTAGATATTCTATGTTATCCTTCTTCAAGGTCTTCATTACAGTTGGCATTAGGTCAATGGAGTAAAATATTTTTTTCTCATCAATATCCTCAGTGGGAGTCTTCCCACGTTGACCATGCCACAATACATTGATGAATAAAATTAATGATATGAACTCTAACATTTGGGAAATTTAGTTATTGTAGTCATAAGTTATTACTATATTTAACATTTACCTGCTGAGGTGTAATGGGTGCCTTTCCATGGTCACCCTGTACAGATGTAGCGGGTGATTTTTGGACACGGTCATCCTAGATAGAAGTTGACACAATAAATCAATCAAAAAAAGTTATGAAATTCACCTGTAACATTTAAAAAATTAAATATTGGAGTAATATCAGAAAAAAAAAAAAAAAAATGAAATTTCAGAAATTTCGTTGTTGTAGTCATAAGTTGTTACTTATCTGACATTTACCTGGTGAGGCACATCAGATGCCTTTCCATGGTCACCTTGGACATATGTAGTAGGTGATTTTCTACCATGGTCACCTTGGATAGATGTTGACACAATAAATCAATCAACAAAAGTCATGAAATTCACCTGTAACATTAAAAAATGAAATATTGCAGTAATATCAGAAAAAAAAATGGAATTTCAGAAATTTACTTGTTGTAGTCATAACTTGTTACTGTATTTAACATTTACATGTTGAGGCACAGCGGGTGCCTTTCCACATTCACCTTGGACAGATGTAGTGAGTGATTTTCTACCACGATCACCCTGGACAAAAGTTGACACAATAAATCAATCAACAAAAGTTATGAAATTCACCTGTAACATTAAAAAAATGGAATATTGCAGTAATATCATAAAAAAATTAATGAAATTTCTGAAATTTAGTTGTTGTAGTCATAAGTTGTTATTGTATTTAACATTTACCTATTAAGGCACAGTGGGTGTCTTTCCACGGTCACCCTGGACAGATGTAGCCTGTGATATCTCATGGTCACCCTGGATAGATGTTGACACAATAAATTAATCAACAAGAGTTATGAAAGTAATTGTAACATTAAAAAAATGAAATATTGCAGTAATATCAGAAAATAAATAATGAAAAATGAAATATATGCAGTAAAAAATTGAAATATTGCAGTGATAAATTGTAACAATGATTGATCAAAGGTTGATTTGAATGGTATGTAAGATATTTACCCCCATAACCGCACCCCCCCCATCTATTCGATTTAATTTGTAATCGATCAACAACTCTTCACCTAGAACTATTTCTTTTGTTGCACATACAAATATACGATTTCCTTCGTGTCCCTCAAATATGCAATTCAGTTTCTTAGTTGTTTCTACTGGTTGTGTACTATTTATAAAACCCACAATGTTTCTAGTATATTTTGGCCTTCTATCAATATACATAGTTGCCCCTTTATTTTTGTAATGAACCTCCTCGTTATGACCACAACTCCTTCACATGTGCAAACATTTTTTTTTTCTTTTTCTTTTTGTTTAAGGTGTGTGCGCGCATTGTAAAAAGGAAACAGACACACTTGACTCTACGTCGCCACCCGACAACTAACAGGATGCAACCACGATGATCACAACAAGAATACATACAACACACAACAAGTAACAACAAGCATTAAACGACATATTAGGTTAAGTACAGTACAAACACAGAAGGAAGAATCCATAGTAGTAGATTTTACTATTTCTGCACAGGAAAGCAGGGCATTTAATCTTAGTTCTCTACTCCGGAGAGAGAGAATGTCAGATAGGCTCCTGGCCGACTGCTCAGGCAGAAACTAGTAACCTGACGACGAACAAGATGCAAGCAAGACGAACACAACAAGATGACATACGACGTACAACAGACAATTGCATGCATTAACGATGATCACTCAGAAATAAGTCAGACTGACTACCCATCCATCCTACCCTGCAATGGTTAAGACCTCCAAGACACATAAGCAACACTCAAGCCCAGGTTCCCATCGATTTTAACCATTTAAGGTCTCAGGGCTGGCGACTATTCTGAGGAACCTGGAGGTGTCTACTTCCCGCCCGACACAAGCAGACCAAGAAAAAAGCTAAATCAAACCACAAGACAATCGCTAAGCGATCATATCCAACACACATCACAAGAATTCCACGGTGCAAGAAAATTTGATTACGAAATCCATCATAAAACGAAATAAGTGCGAGCACAAATAAATTAACCTTATTTTAATTTAAGATGCAATGGTAATCCCCTTTTTTTTTCTCAAGGCACCATACATATCATAATTCATTGAAACCAATTACGTCGGTCAGCACTTCTCCAAGTTTAGAAACAAATAACATCATTTGTAGGCTAACTAGAATAAATAACATTATAACTAAGTCGTTTAGCATTGGAAACTAATGCAACAGTCCTTTCAAGGTGACTTAACCATGCCCTCGACAAATGTCCACCTCCACTTTAATAATTACCAAAATTCTAGTTGGGCAATTAAATTTTAACCCAATATCAGTTGTAGGCCATTTACTTCCATTGAACCAATGCTAACTAAAGTAACTTGTTATATTGAAAATTATAGGGTGTTACGATTAATTTTCATTCATGCTATGGAAAATTATATATATTTTTCTTCTTCTTTGTTGAACTAAATTTGGCAGTGAAATTTAAATAACAAATGATGAAATAATAATAAAATAACAATTTAACTAAAATAAGGAAAATAACAATCTGAAAAGTATTGTTCATGATAATTCTTTTTAAGTGGACAGAGTTCGATTATTAACCAACAAATGATGAATGATAATAAAATAACAATTTAACTATAATAAGGATACTAAAAAATCTGGAAGGTAAAGATTATGATAATTCTTTTTAGTTGACAGAATTCGATTATTAACCAACAAATGACGATTGATAAATAAATAACAATTTAGCAATAATAAGAATAATAACAAATCTGGGAAGTAGTGATTATGATAATTCTTTTTCAGTTGACAGAATTCGATTATTAACCATCGGTGAGTTCCATGATAACCCCTTAACTATTATCCACAACAGTGACGTTCTCATTTCCATAAAACGAAGACCATATTGCCATTAACATTATCAGGACTATTAGTGTCAACTACACTACTTCAACATTACCATGAACAATGATGGTATTGAAAAATTGGCATTCTGTATACATTGGTATCAACATTAAGCCTTGTGTTACAATAACATTCCAAATGCAGTAAAGGCCCGGAGCATTAGCGTTCTATAGTTTTTAGCATTAACATTAACCTTTCTTTTCATTTTATAATATAATAATTTTGCAAATAATATCAGTAAATTACATTCCTGTCATCTAACAACAGCATTACATTATCTTAATATGGCACTAGCATTACCCTAAAACAGACCGACACCACATTTTATATTATGATAGATTTCGCACAAGGAATATCAACAAAAACCATTCTGGTTATCTAACATTAGCATTGCAGTTGCTTTATTGTACTAACATCACCTTAAACCAGAATCAACATCATAATTCATATTTTAACAATATTGCAACAGAAAAACTACATTGCGTTCCTGTATCTATCACTAACCCTTCATTTGCTGATTTTATTAAGATAAAATGCCAACGGAATAACCATAAGAAATATATTACAGCGGCATTAACCTACTTAATGAATCGACAGAAGACTACCTAAAAAGAATGCGAGGGCGAAGGACCAGGCCTTGAGATTAACGCTGGGCGTAATGTCCAGGCACTGACACGGTATCAACAGTGAGGCGGATTTAGAGGCATAATTAAATTTGGACAATAAGACAGAGAAACAAAATCCAGCCGTCATTCAAGGCGCAAATTGGAATGATCTCTCACACTGTCAGCTGAGGTAAAAGAGGCGGGTAAAATCGTGAAGGTTCCTAGAACAAAATCAGAAATTACAGAAGGGAGTCGACGTTGTTCTCCATTTTGAGTCAGCGTCGATACAACAATCACCTGAAAAGGGTTTAACGACAGTCCAAGCTCAGGGACCGGTAACAATTCATGTACAGTGAAATTTCAGTGTGAGCGACTCTCGTTGGGGAAAAAAAAACATTTTAGTTAACATAAAAATAACACGCTGAACCATTAGTGCGAATTCGAACATGCATCCTATACCCATAATTACAGCTCAGATTTAGATGGTAAGGATATATTTGTGGCGGGTTTTTCTAAGTCTGGAATGGTTTGGGGTCGCCAATTCAAATTTCCTGACCAACTGTTGAGAAGGGCAGTATAACTTGTGCAGACTTAGGATGAACGACGCTAAAATGGTTAACAGTCTACCCACACACAGTCAACCATGGATACCCTTGAACGCCTTAAATCTTGTAAGAAAACAATCACACTCAAAACAGTGGATCAAGGTGGTGGTCTAGCTAGAATCAAAAGTCAAAACAGAAGTCCTAGAGTCGCCCTTGCACGTTAGGTAAAATCCCGCGGGTAAAACCGTGGTTGAATGACAATCCAGAAGATGTTTTCCAAGTAAGGTATAATGCCATCAAGTAACCATTCGCAGAGGGAGGTCATTCAGCCACTACATACATAGAACGAATTTCGAAATTTCTTCTGGAAAAAAAAACCCGGAGGTAACCTATAAAATCACTACAGAGCGCAATGCCATTTAACACAACCCTATTGTACAACGTTTCATTAAAACTACAACAGTAAAGGCTAGAGACGGTAACACTTTACATTGAAAAATTTTAGATTCAAAAACACAGAATCCTGAAATATACAACAGCATATAGTAAGGCAAACGCGTAGGGATCTCAGTGAAAGGTAAACGAGATGAAAAACTTGGTAAAACCACGGAGGTATCATAATAACACCGTTCCAATGTTAGTGCTATAGCTATTGGTTTATTTTCACCTTGTTAGCGCAGTAAATTCTAATTTTAATTACTGTAATCACCTCTTCATTTGCTATAGTAGAATTAAGTGTCAATCCATCACAGGAGTAATAAGACAAAATCGAATGGCATCAAGCTCAAGACAGAATACATCTATGCACAATTCAACATACAAATTCAGGCATAAATTCCTAATGCGTTCTACTCTACCAAAGTACAATTCATACCGTTGCCCTTTCGCTTGCTCCATGTGTCGTGCGCGTGCTCCGTGCCGCTCCTGCTCTGCGTCGCTCCCGCTTGCCGACCGTAGAGACTACACCGGTACCTCCCAGCCAATCGCTAGGGGTACTCTGCCTCCCCCTTAGCCCGCCGAGCCGCAAAGGGGCCACACACTATCCATATGGTAGTCTAGCTTCCCAGCTCACCTTGCAAGGCTGAGCTACCACTCTTAACCGAGCTGGAAAATCCCAACTCCTCACAAGCAATCAGTCAAGTCACAATCTGGCAGCGTAACGTTACACTAACAACCGATCCCTTTCTTCCCCATCTCATTTTTCTTTTATAGATTTTTGAGACCCACCAACTTTCCTAAATCACATTTTAATCAAGTTTTAATAAAATAATTCTAATTATTCTCCTTCGCACAAGTGTCGTCCATCCCCCTCTTTCCTCAAGTAATTATTTTTTTTAATTTATTAAATTACTCTTTTCACTCACCCACCTAGAATCGCTCCTACATTTACTCCTAGGTGTTCCTAGATCCCCTTACATGCTTTAAATACTTTCCTAAAAAAAAAGATGTTACTAAATTAGCTCAGATTAGCAGGTCCTTAAATTCAGATTCCTTACTATGTTGACCTTGCTTTTTACCATAAGTTCCCATCTTTCCTTTATTACGTTTCCTCCATTACTTAGTTTCCTAATTCTTATTATTCCCTTCTTTCCCCTTTTTATTAAAGCTCAAAATGGCAGTTGCGTTATTAAATCTTTCTCATTTATTATTTATTTAATATCTTTTGTACTTTCACAAGTTAGGAAATAATTTCTTCTTTGCAAAATTTTAAAACCATTAGTTTTAATTTAATTCTTACTCTCGTCATTTACCCCAAGAATTTTATGAAGACCTAACTATTACTTAAGTGGGTTTTTGTTTGAATTTTTATTTTTATTCTAGGGCCTTTTTCTTTAAGGTTACCTAACTTTTTACCCTAGAAAAGTCTTAGAATTAGGACTTAGATTCTGAGCTAGGCGACAATTGGTTAGGGAAGTTGTTTAAGGATTTCTCAGGCGTTAATGTCTTATGGCCATCTAGGTTTGTTTCTTTATCATGATCAATGCGACGTGCTCCAAGGGTGCCACTCGCCTCATTCGTTTCTTTTGCGCGACGTGCCCTTTAGGATGCACTATGTACTCCAAGGGTGCCACTCGCTTCTTGTGGTTCTTTTTGCGTGACGTGCCCTTTAGGATGCACCACGTGCTCCAAGGGTGCCACTCCCCAACTTGACTGATTGGTAGACATATATAACCCCTGGAGTCAACACTCTGCCAGGTGAACTTGTGGGAGACTAAGGGCTCTAAGGAGTAAGGCCCCCACCTTATTGCACGCCCCTTAGAATCATCGTGAGCGACTGTCGCAGTCTGCCCTCACGACATCGTGCATCCTTTAGAACTAGGTAATCATTAACCTACAGTTCGAGCCATGGCAGGAGTTCTAGTAGGCTGTGGTAGGGTTGTTGTCCACACCTCTCCCTCAACCTCTCTGGAATTGTGTGTGGCCCCTTTACTCCATATGTGAGTCTGGTCGGAAAGCTATCGTCAGCCTACATCATCAACAATCATGTTAGAACATGTCAACATCATATCATCAAATCAATGAAATATCATAGTAATTAAATCAACCCAAATAGCACACTCCCTAACTCAATCCAGAGTCCAAGGGGTTCCACCGATGCCTTTGCATCCTCAAGGTCTGAAACCCTGCACACTCAATGAAACTGGGTCAACAACACCTGTCCACATCAAAGTAGTAAAAGAATCATGTCATCTATCATAATGCATCATAATCAAGGATAAATGGTTTAACATCATAACAGTCCAGATCACTTGCGAGCAAGTGTCCTCAAAGAATAAGTTTTCTCAGTGCACCAGAGCGGGATGTTACAATTTTGATTGTTATCTACTGGTTGTATATAATTTGCAGCAACTCCGTATCTCTGTGTACTTCATGTATATCAGACCAACATCAACCAATGGTTGTATTTGTATAATGGTCCAACATACTCCATCAATTTAGTTACAGTGCCATAGCCGACCTTTATGCCATCCATGGAAAATAACCCCAATCCATGTAAGGATGAAGGAGCAATGCAATACATCCTCCCACTGATGAAGAAATATGTGTCCACTTCAGGTAGCTCCTTAGGTTCACATCATTGCACTAGATGTTTATACCTCAATGGAAACTCAATGTTACCTATGCTCTCAGTATCATAATTACATGACCCTTAGTTGGCAATAAAAAATTGCATGCGTATGCGAAATCTTTCCCTTACCTTTTCAGATCTAGTTGATCTAGAACCGATAGATCTAGTACAACATGTCTCACTTTCAACCTCTCTTAGTATATCTTGATCATCACTCGAGGAATATAGATCCGAAAGATGCCTATTTGGTGGTACCTACACTCGTTAAAACAAAAAGATAAGTTATCGTTCCAATATACGTTTATGGTACCAACACAGTTGCATATAGTTGCAATATAGTTGCATAAGTTGCATATAGTTGCACAAGTTGCATAAGTTTCATTGTTGCATAAAGTTGCATATAGTTGCATATAGTCACTAAAAAACATGATAGGTTGCATTGTTGCATATAGTTGCATGCGGAATTGTTGCAATATAGTTGCATATAGTTGCAATATAGTTGCAGTTGCATATAGTTGCATAAAGTTGCATATAGTTGCAATATAGTTGCAATATAGTTGCATATAGTTTCCTAGTTGCATATAGTTGCATATGAAATTGTTGCAATATAGTTGCAATATAGTTACATAAGTTGCATTGTTGCATAATGTTTCATATAGTTGCATAGTTGCATATAATTGGATAAGTTGCATATAGTTGCATAAGTTGCATAAAGTTGCATATAGTTGCATAAGTTGCATTTTTGCATATAGTGGCATATAGTTGCATATTTGCATACAAAAGTGTCATATAGTTGCATATAGTTGCATAAGTTGCATTGTTGCATAGTTGCATAAGTTGCATTGTTACAATATAGTTGCATAGTTGCATAAGTTGCATATAGTTGCATAGTTGCATAAGTGAGAGGGTTGTTGTGTTTATAGAGTTTTGAGCTTCAATCTCTTTTCTCCCATGCATTTCCCTCTTTACTATTTGCACAAGCCCAATTGGATTGTGTCTTTGTGATGAGTAGTTCATTTATATTTGCACAAGCCCGTTGATAAGTTGCATATAGTTGCATAAGTTGCATTTTTGCATAAAGTTGCATATAGTTGCGTAGTTGCATATAGTTGCATATTTGCATATAGTTGCATACGAAATTGTCATATAGTTGCATAAGTTCCATATAGTTGCATAGTTGCATAGTTTCATAAGTTGCATTGTTGCATAGTTGCATAAGTTGCATTGTTACAATATAGTTGCATAGTTGCATAAGTTGCATATAGTTGCATAGTTGCATAAGTGACAGGGTTGTTATGTTTATAGAGTTTTGAGCTTCAATCTCTTTTCTCCCATGCATTTCCCTCCTTACCATTTGCACAAGCCTAGTTGGATTGTGTCTTTGTGATGAATAGTTCATTTATAGTTCATTTATATCTACACAAGTTCGACGATAAGTTGCATATAGTTGCATAAGTTGCATTTTTTCATAAAGTTGCATATAGTTGCATATAGTTTCATAGTTGCATAGTTTCATATAGTTTCATATTTGCATATAGTTGCATATGTAATTGTCATGTAGTTGTATATAATTGCATAAGTTGCATATAGTTTCATAGTTGCATAAGTTGCGTATAGTTGCATAAGTTTCATTTTTGCATATAGTTGCATATTTTCATATAGTTGCATACGAAATTGTCATATAGTTTCATATAGTTGCATAAGTTGCATAGATTTGGATAGTTGCATAAGTTGCATATAGTTGCATAATTGCATAAGTTGCATTTTTGCATAGTTGCATAAGTTGTATTGTTGCAATATAGTTGCATAGTTGCATAAGTTGGATATAGTTGCATAGTTCCATAAGTTGCATTGTTGCATAGTTGCATAAGTTTCATTGTTGCAATATAGTTGCATAGTTGCAGAAGTTGCATATAGTTGCATAGTTGCATAAGTGAGAGGGTTGTTGTGTTTATAGAGTTTTGAGCTTCAATCTCTTTTCTCCCATGCATTTCCCTCCTTACCATTTGCACAAGCCCGGTTGGATTGTGTCTTTGTGATGAGTAATTCATTTATAGTTCATTTATATTTGCACAACTCTGATGATAAGTTGCATATAGTTGCATAAATTGCATATTTGCATATAGTTGCATACAATATTGTCATATAGTTCCATATAGTTGCATAAGTTTCATATAGTTGCGTAGTTACATAAGTTGCATATAGTTGCATAAGTTGCATATAGTTGCATAAGTTGCATATAGTTGCATAGTTCCATAAGTTGCATATAGTTGCATATAGTTGCATATAGTTGCATAGTTGCATAAGTTGCATTGTTGCAATATAGTTGCATAGTTGCATAAGTTGCATAGTTGCATAAGTGACAGGGTTGTTGTGTTTATAGAGTTTTGAGCTTCAATCACTTTTCTCCTATGCATTTCCCTCCTTACCATTTGCACAAGCACGGTTGGATTCTGTCTTTGTGATGAGTAGTTCATTTATATTTGCACAATTCCGACGATAAGTTGCATATAGTTGCATAAGTTTCATTTTTGCATAAATCTACATATAGTTGCATAGTTGCATATAGTTGCATATAGTTGCATATAGTTGCATAAGTTTCATTTTTGCATAAAGCTACATATAGTTGCATAGTTGCATATAGTTGCATATTTGCATATAGTTGGACACAAAATTGTCATATAGTTGCATATAATTCCATAAGTTGCATATAGTTGCATAAGTTGCATATAGTTGCATATAGTTGCATAGTTGCATAAGTTGCATATAGTTGCATAGTTGCATAAGTTACATATAGTTGCCTAGTGGCATAAGTTGCATTGCTGCATAGTTGCATTGTTGCATAGTTGCATAAGTTGCATAGTTGCATAAGTTGCATTGTTGCAATATAGTTGCATAGTTGCATAAGTTGCATATAGTTGCATAGTTGAATAAGTGACAGGGTTGTTTTGTTTATAGAGTTTTGAGCTTCAATCTCTTTTGTCCCATGCATTTCCCTCCTTACCATTTGCACAAGCTCGGTTCGATTGTGTCTTTGTGATGAGTAGTTCATTTATAGTTCATTTATATTTGCACAAGATCGACGATAAGTTGCATATAGTTGCATAAGTTGCATTTTTGCATAAAGTTTCATATAGTTGCATATAGTTGCATAGTTGGATATAGTTGCATATAGTTGCATATTTGCATATAGTTGCATAAGTTGAATATAGTTGCATTGTTGCATAGTTTCATAAGTTGCATTGTTGCAATATAGTTGCATAGTTGCATAAGTTGCATATAGTTGCATAGTTGCATAAGTGACAGGGTTGTTGTGTTTATAGAGTTTTGGTCTTCAATCTCTTTTCTCCCATCCATTTCCCTCCTTACCATTTGCACATGCCTGGTTGGATTGTGTCTTTCTGATGCGTAGTTCATTAATAGTTCATTTATATTTGCACAAGTCCGATGATAAGTTGCATATAGTTGCACAAGTTTCATTTTTTCATAAAGTTGCATATAGTTGCATATAGTTAGATAGTTTCATATAGTTTCATATTTGCATATAGTTGCATACGAAATTGTCATATAGTTGCATAAGTTGCATAGTTGCATATAGTTGCATAGTTTCATAAGTTGCATTCTTGCATAGTTGCATAAGTTGCATTGTTGAAATATAGTTCCATAGTTGCATAAGTGACATGGTTGTTGTGTTTATAGAGTTTTGAGCTTCAATCTCTTTTATCCCATGCATTTCCCTTCCTACTATTTGCACAATCCTGGTTGGATTGTGTCTTTGTGATGAGTAGTTCATTTATAGTTCATTTATATTTGCACAAGTCTGGCGATAAGTTGCATATAGTTGCATAAGTTTCATTTTTGCATAAAGTTGCATAGTTGCATATAGTTGCATATTTACATATAGTTGCATATGAAATTGTCATATAGTTGCATAAGTTGCATATAGTTGCATAGTTGCGTAAGTTGCATATAGTTGTATAATTGCATAAGTTGCATTGTTGCATATTTGCATAAGTTGCATTGTTGCATATAGTTGCATAGTTGCATTGTTGCATAGTTGCATAAGTTTTAGTGTTGCAATATAGTTGCATAGTTGCATAAGTTGCATATAGTTGCATGGTTGCATAAGTGAGAGGGTTGTTGTGTTTATAGAGTTTTGAGCTTCAATCTCTTTTCTCCCATGCATTTCCCTCCTTACCATTTGCACAAAAGCCCGGTTGGATTGTGTCTTTGTGATGAGTAGTTCATTTATATTTGCACAAGTCCGAAGATAAGTTGCATATAGTTGCATATTTGCATGTAGTTGCATACAAAATTGTCATATAGTTGCATAGTTGCATAAGTTGCATATAGTTGCATATAGTTGCATAGTTGCATATAGTTGCATATAGTTGCATAGTTTCATAAGTTGCATTGTTTCATAGTTGCATAAGTTGCATTGTTACAATATAGTTGCATAGTTGCATAAGTTGCATATAGTTGCATAGTTGCATAAGTGACAGGCGTGTTGTGTTTATAGAGTTTTGAGCTTCAATCTCTTTTCTCCCATGCATTTCCCTCCTTACCATTTGCACAAGCCCAGTAGTATTGTGTCTTTATGATGAGTAGTTCATTTATAGTTCATTTATATTTGCACAAGTCTGACGATAAGTTGCATATAGTCGCATAAGTTGCATTTTTACATAAAGTTGCATATAGTTGCATATAGTTGCATAGTTGCATATAGTTGCATACGAAATTGTCATATAGTTGCATATAGTTGCATAAGTTGCATATAGTGGCACAATTGCATAAGTTGCATATAGTTGCATAATTGCATAAGTTGCATTGTTGCATAGTTTCATAAACTGCATTGTTGCAATATAGTTGCATAGTTGCATAAGTTGCATATAGTTGCATAGTTTCATAAGTGACAGGTTTCTTGTGTTTATAGAGTTTTGAGATTCAATCTCTTTTCTCCCATGCATTTCCCTCCTTACCATTTGCGCAAGCCTGGTTGGATTGTTTTTTTGTGATGAGTAGTTCATTTATGTCATTGTTGTGATCTTGTAACTCAATGGTTTAATTCCCCTTAGGAAAAAAAGGCCTTAAGCCTCATGCACGATGCATTATTCGTGAATATTTCATTCCCAATGTTCCAAAAGACATACCTGTTTCAAGTTTCTGAGTTTTACTGTATGTTTTGTACTATGGCTTCATTTGTTTGTAGTATGGTAGTTGAAGATCTATGGAAGAATTGTTTAGTATCTAATTTCCATAGCATCATGCATAGTGTTATCCATCAATATATCATCTCAGGCTTCATACCTATTTTGTGTCTTTGCGCATATTGGAGTTCATATTGTATATTGAAATGGCCATGGCCTCTTAGATCTGAAAGTTATATTTGGAATCTCCATTGAAGAATTGATCTAGTCCTTGATGCCCTTGACCTCTTTTCATTATATATTTAATGACCTAACCTCTTGAAAGAAATGTTGATCATTCGAAGCTGCCATTGTATAAATGTCGCTCACTCTCTTCATTTACCCTTCTTTCGTTGGTAGTCCATGATTTGTGTTGTCAAAGTGTATTAAAATATTATGTGGCCACAAGTTGAGCCCTTTCTTCTCAACTTCATGAGTAAATTTAGGTTCCAAAAGCCTTGAGTTGATTGTCTATGATTGACTAGCACTCAATAGGTTGTTGTGAAAAGAAAAAAAAGGCTTTAGGGCATGTGTTTGAATCTCAATCTTGTATACCTTTTTAGCCTACTCCAAACACACAAAAGTATAAGAGAATAGAGGTACTCACCATTCTGTGTGCCCTCAACTCAGTGCCCTTGCATGTGCCCTCGCAGTGTATCTCCTCTGTGTGCTGATGCAGCACACCCTGCCTCAGCTAGTTCTGCATGACCTCCTGGTCTAGGATCATTCTTAATTTACCCCTTGAGTTGAATTGATTCTTTGATTTCCCACAAAACTCTCTAACACACACTGGTGTGTATCCACAGGTCCTTATGAGTTACGCCTGTGCAAACAAGCACTAAGTGTCAACTCTCACCCACGTGATCGCTGATATGACCACAATCTCCACCCGAAAGAGTGGTTCGGGTTTCGCGACTTCGTGATCCCAGATGTGAGTCCTCCTGTCTCTTCAATTCCTGAAACCCTAAAAAGGATAATGGGTCTTTGACTCCTCCCTTTGACTTTTCCTGATGTGACCTCCAACTATGAACTGGGGCCCAAACACTTCGGTACCTCAGGATTTGTCTTATCGGCGTTTTGCGATGTAGTAACTCCTTTCACCGAATTCTGAAACCGCAACAATCCCTTACCATAGATCAATGGCTTTAAGCTCCCCTTCAATCTGATGGTCCTGGTTTTATCGGGACTTCATGAATCAGGATTTCATGACTCTCGACTCCGAGTCACAACCTCTTCCACTTCCTGAATTCTAAAACATGAAATTCGTGCGCGAGATCAACGATCCTCGTTGATTTGGATCCAAAGACCACTATCCCTCTTGAGCCTATAACACCTAACAAATCTCAGCCTTATCTCCCTTGTTGGTTAACTAGATCCAACGACCCAGAGTAGATCGACACTTCTCCTGGAATCATTTCCACCATCCTTTCCATTTTCAACACTCCTTCACCAAACACTCTGGCGTCAACCCTTATGAACCTTCCCTCTTATGGGTGACCTCGACCTTCATCTCCCTTTGAACACTTCAACAGTTCTACCCCTCTTGAGATTTCACTTGAAACTCAAGAATCTCCCAAAAGTTTCATGCACACACTCCTTGTGGCATTTGAAAATAACCTCTAGTTGTTTGGACCTCTAACTCTGTGCACTTCTTGCAACAATAGTCCTTCAATGCTCCCCCCTAGATTGATAAAGTCTATGAATTTAACATGCCTACACACACCTTGCACGACTATGTTCTATCCTGCACTTCTGTTGGTATGAGAACAATGATATCCCTCCTGAGTTTTCTGAGATAAAACTTAGAACTCTGTCAACGCACACCTTGCGGATGTTCACTGCATTCCTTGCGGGAATTCTTAGGAAGAGAAACAATTGAAACTCGTCCTTCCCTTCTCTCAGGGTTCATACATTCATTGTAAAACCATGAATATACACACAACATTGAAACAAATGCATAAACAAAGAATATAAACAATTGTATACATACCATTCAACAGATGCAAATAGTAAGCATAATAACACCATGAACGTGAGTCAAATATTTATTATATTAACTCAAGTATTCATGTACATGGGTTATTCTTTGTTTTCTTACTCTCTACAGCTTTACAACTTACTCAACTGATACAAGTGATGGTGTCTTTCTATCCGTTTTCCCCTCCTACACTACAAGCTATCTAATCTGAAATAAAAGCTACAACAACTTTTCATAAATTACAATAAATGCCTCTTTATCCAACAGATGTGAGAAATGCTCAAGATCTATTTACAATAGCCAAAACATAAATGTAAATACATATCCTACTATTACAGTAATGTCTCTTCATTTAAATTTAAAACATTTTCAAAATGTGCGTTGGTGCATATCCAACTATATTCTACGTTTGTGCTTGCTTTGCTGGCTGCTTACGATGCTCCTGCATCATATTCCTCTAGCTAGAAAATTCATGAACTCCTGTTCATGATCTCCTGCAGCGTCTTTCCATGTCTTCAGATATCTACTTCTCTCTCCCAACTGGCATCTTCATTTGGATGTCTTTTCCATTTGACCAAATATTCAAATTATGTTTTCCTTCAGGTCCTCTTACCGATTGTCCGATCAATAATCTTTTCCATCTATGGCCTTTTAGCTACAGGCATCTGTTTAACCCATTGGACTTCCTTCTGATCCTCAGATCTCTCAGTTTCATCAGTTCTATAAGGATACATATCGACTATGTTGAAGATGGGTGATATTCCTACCCCATCTGGTAATTCAATCTCATAAGTGTTTGCTTAAAAATTTCTTATGATCTTACACAGTCCAATTTTCTTCATATTCAGTTTATTGTACATTTGTCTTGGGAACCTTTCTTTTCTGATATGCGCTAAAACCAAATCACCTACTTCAAACTGAAGTTCTCTTCTATGTTGATCTACTCTGTGCTTATACTCTTGGTTGGAATTTTCTAATCGCTTTCTGATTTCACTATGGAGATCCTGCATTTCTGCTGCAAAACCCTCTGCACTAGCACTCCTGAATTCATTCTCCTCTAAGTCTTTCAACTTAGAGGCTCTCCTTAGCTGCATTCCATACATTATTTGGAATGGGATCCATCATGTACTCCTGTTGGGTAAATCGTTATATGCAAATTTCGCTTGTGGCAAAATATGATCCTACTGATTGCCATGTTCAACCACCAAACTCCTTAATATATCTCCCAAGCTTCGGTTTACTACCTTAGTCTATCCATCCATCTAAGGATGATATGCTGAGCTAAAAGATAAATTTTTCCCCAGATTTTTCCATAGGGTCCTCCAAAAATGACCAACAAATTTGGTATCCCTGTCCGATACAATACTCCTGGGTAAGCTGTGAAGTCTAACAACTTCTTTGAAAAACAAATTTGCAATGTGAGTTGCATCACTGGTTTTTTGACATGGTATGAAATGTGCCATTTTAGAAAATCTATCGACTACCACAAATATTGATTCACATTCTCTTTTCATCCTCGACAGTCCTAACAAAAAATCCATACTTATCGCATCCCATGGCCTCTCTGGTATTGGCAATGGTTGATACAACCCTGTATTTTGTCTCTTTCCCGTCACGTGCTAGCAAATTCTGCACTTGTTCATGAATCTCTTGACATCTTTCCTCATCCCTCACCAATAGTATGAGCCATTCAATTGTGTAAATGCCTTATCATGGTTGAAATGTCCAGCCAATCCTCCACTATGTTTTTCCATTAGAAGATTCTCCCTCATGGAGATCTTTAGAATACACAACTGATTTCCCCTAAACAATAGTCCATCCTGAATCATATATTTAGTCCATTGGATTATGTCTCTGAGAATTGTATTCTCACACACTTCATAAGCCTCTTTAAAATCTTCATCATCTATGTACATTTCCTTGAGGTTATCAAAACCTAAGGTCTTTACTCTGAACTCCTACAGGATCAAACATTTCCTACTCAAAGCATCAACAACTTTGTTAGCAGTTCTAGAAATATTCTTTATAAAAAAATTAAAATTCTGCATGTATTCAACCCATTTTGCATGCTTCTGGTTGAATTTTTCTTGTCGAGTTATGAATTGTAAAGCATGGTTGTCGCTATACAAGACAAACTCTTTTGGAACCAAGTAATGTCTCCATTTTTTTAGGGCTTGCATGACTGCATAAAATTCCTTGTCATACGTTGAATATTTTAGCTTTGCATCATTCAGTTTCTCACTGAAGTATGCAATCGACCTGTTGTCTTGACTTAAGACTGCTCCAATCGCAAACCCACTTGCATCACACTTAACTTGAAATGTTTTGCTGAAATCTGGCAGAACCAGAACTGGCTACTCAATTATCTTAATTTTCAGCAGCTTGAAACTTTTCTTCGCTTCTTCTGTCCAATGAAAATATTTATGTCTTTTCCTGACTGTGTCCATCATTGGTGCACATATTCCGCTGAAATTTCTGATGAACTTCCTGTAAAAGGTGGCTAATCCATGGAAGATTTGAACTTCAAAGATACTCTTTGGTGATGGCCAATCCTTGATCGCTTTTATCTTCTCTAGATCCATGTTCAATTCATTCGAAGAGATTACAAAACCCAAATAAATGAGTTATGTCTTCATGAAAGACGACTTCCTCAAATTGATCAGCAACTTCTCTTGCTGCAACCTCCTCATTACTGCAGTTAAATGCTTAAGGTGTTCTTCCTCAGTCTTACTGAAGATCAGTATATCATCAAGATACACAATTACAAACTTACCAATGAAATCTTTTAATACTTCATTCATCATCCTCATAAAAGTACTGGGTGCATTTGTCAAACCAAATGGCATGACAAGACATTCATACAATACTTCATTTGTTTTGAATGTTGTCTTCCTTTCATCTCCTTCCCTCATTCTAATCTAATGATATCTGCTTTTCAAATCAATTTTTGAAAAAAACTTTGCTCCACTCAAGCAATCCATTAAGTCATCCATCCTGGGTAAAGGAAATCTATACCTGATGGTGATTTTGTTTATATCTCTTGAGTCAGTACACATTCTCCATCCACCATCTTTATTTGGACTTAACACTATAGGTACAATGCATGGACTCAAGATTTCTCTGACCAATCCTTTTTCCATCAAATCTTGGACTCGTCTCTTGACTTCTTCATTCTCCCGTGGTGTCAATCCGTACGCTAATTTGTTTTGTAAACTCGCTCCAGGTATAAGATCAATGTGATGAATTATGCTCTTGATAGGTGGAAATGAACAAGGTAATTCGTCCACTACTATGTCAGCAAATTCCTCTAGCAATTCTTGAATTTCCTCAAGTAGGTCATCTATCTTGGTACTGGTTAAGATGACTCTAGGTTTTCTTACCACTGCAAACTGCATGTCTTCTTCTTTCTTGATTTCATCAAGAATTTCTTTCCCACTCATGAGAAGTATGGTATTTTTCACCTCTGTTTTCACTTCCTTGTCTTTAATTGGCAGCAACATATGCATTCTACCATTCTTCTCCAAGGTGTAGGTGTTCTTTCTCCCATCATGAACAACATTCCTATCATTTTTCCACAGTCTCCCCAACAAAAGGTGATAGACATTCATGGGAATAACATCACATAAAATTTCATCCTTATATCCCCCTATTTTAAATTCAACTAAACATTGTTTAGTGATAGTTACCTGATGTCCTTTTTGTAACCACGAGACTTTGTATGGGCTTGGATGTGCAACAGTATCCAATTCCAGTTTCTCCCCCATCTCTTTTTCTGTCGGGACATGCAAAATATTTATGTCTGATCTTTCCATAAACAAAGAATTTTATCTCACCTCCTCTACCTCTTCCTCTTGCTCTGGCTTGCGAAAAAGTGTTTCTATTGGCATATTGTCCCCCCTATGAATTTCCTCCTCTTTTAGGGTAAGTATGAGGTTTCTTTTCTTCTTCCTTCGGCTTCTGAGTCCTGTACTGGGAAATTTTTTTGCCTCTGCTCTGAATTCTGTCTTGACCTCTTTGACCTTGATTTTGGGCCAATTTCTCTTCATCCTTCAGGGCCATTTGATAATCATCTTCTACATTCCCTATTGTTATCATGCTCATCTCATCTTGAATGTCATATCTCAGACCATTCATATATCTAGGAACCTTTTCATCATCACTCTCACAGTGACCAGCTCTGATGTTGAGCTTGTAAAATTCCTTAGTGTATTCTTTCACTGTCATCCCTTTCTATCTCAAGTTCTACATTATTCGAAACATATTGATCTAGTAATCTCTAGGTATAAACTTGGATTTCATTTTTGTAACCATTCTATCCCAACTTTTGATTCTTTGCTTTCCTTTGCAACGCCTGTCAGCCTGCAGTTCATCCCACCACAGTGTTGCATGCCCTTTAAGTCTGGTGATGGCATGTTTAACTTTCTTATCTTCCTCGACATCCTCATAGTCAAAGTATTTATCCATAGCTCTAAACCAATCTAGTAGCTATTCAATGTCTAAGTTTCCTTTATACATCGAAATGTCTATCTTTGCTCTGGCTCCGATTCTTGCAACCGCTCGGAATAAACGTTCTTGTACAGCATCTTTGACTGCGACTTCTTCTTCTTCTCCAGCCTCATTTTCGATTTCGGCTTCGCTGACATATCCAACATCAACTGTCCATCTCTGTGTTGTTTCCATAGCATCCAATCGAGCACATAGTTCTCTCATCTCCCTTTCCATAGTTGGATCGGGCATTGGTCTTTCTCTCCTTCTTGGCAGCATTGTTTCAAATCTGTTCCCCACAGAAAACAAAAATAAAATTGTAGGCTAGGCTCTGATACCACTTTAACGTAGCACCCCCTGCCTCAGCCATTTCTGTGTGACCTCCCGGTCTAGGATCATTATTAATCTTCCCCTTGATTTGAATTGACTCTTTGATTTCCCGCAAAAATAACTAACACACACTGGTGTGTATCCATAGGTCCTTATGAGTTACGCCTATGCAAACAAGAACTAAGCATCAACTCTCACACACGTGATCAATGATATGACCAAAACCTCCACCTGAAAGAGTGATTCAGGTTTTGTGACTTCACGATCCCATATGTGAGTCCTCCTATCTCTTCGATTCTTGAAACCCGAAAAAGGCTAATGGGTCTCTGACTCCTCCCTTTGACTTTTCCTGATGTGACCTCCAACTATGAACTGGGGCCCAAACACTTCGATACCTCAGGATTTCACTTATCAACATTTTACGATGTAGTAACTCCTTTTGCCGACTTTCAAAACCACGACAACCCCTTACCATAGATCAACGACTCTGAGCTCCCCTATGATTTTATGGTCCTGATTCTATCAGGACTTCGTGAATTGGGAGTTCATGACTCTCAACTCCGAGTCACAACCTCCTCCACTTCCCGAATTTCGAAACACAAAATTCATGTGCGAGATCAACGATCCTCATTGATCCGGATCCAAATACCACTATCCCTCTTGATCTTCTAACACCTAACAACTCTCATTCTTATCTCCCTTGTTGGTTAACTAGATCCAATGGCCCATAGTAGATCAACACTTCCCTTGGAAGCATTTCCACCATCCTTTCTGTTTTCAACACTCCTTCACCAAACACTCTGGTGTTGACCCTTCTGAACCTTCCCTCTTATGGGTGACCTCGACCTTCATCTCCCTTTGAACACTTCAACAATTCTACCCCTCCTGAGCTTTCACTTGCAACTCAAGAATCTCCCAAAAGTTTCCTGCACGCACTCCTTGGGGAATTTGCAAATAACCTCTAGTTGTTTGGCCCTCCAACTCTGTGCACTTCTTGCAACAACAATCCTTCAATCCTCCCCCCTATATTGATAAAGTATAAGACTTTAACCTGCCTTCACACACCTTGCACGACTCTGTGATATCCCGCACTTCTGCTGGTACAAGAACAATGATATCCCTCATGAGTTTCCTAAGATAAACTCAGATCTCCATCAAGGCACACCTTGCGGACGTTCACTGCACTCCTTGCAGGAATTCTCAGGAAGAGAAACAATTGAAACTCATTCTTCCCTTCTCTCAGGGTTCATACATTCATTATAAAACCATGAATATACACACAACATTGAAAAAAATGCATAAACAGAGAATATAAGCAATTGTATACATACCATTCAACAGATGCAAACAATAAGCATAATAACACCATGAACATGAGTCAAAACTTTATTATATTAACTCAAGTATACATGTACATGGGTTCTTCTCTGTGTTCTTACTCTCTACAACTCTATAACTTACTCAACTGATACAAGCAAGTAGGGATGATTTTAAGGATGGAAATTTATTTTAAAATGTAGAAACCTTTGTGAATCTTAATAATCCTTCATATGCCAACTATAAATGTTTGGCGATAGTTTCATAAAAATATTCAAATTTCTAAGAATTTTATATAGTTTTTATAAAATTTTGGCGATTTTTAAGGTAAAATAATTGTATCCTATAGAATTTGTGTAAATTTTTTTTAAAATAGAGAATCTCTTTTTTGGAAAAACCATGGAAAATTAGCCCATGAGTGAAATTTTGTCTCCAAAATCATCCCTGCAAGCGAGGGTGTCTTTTTATCCGTTTTTCCCTCCTACACTACAAGCTATCTAATCTGAAGTAAAAGATACAACAAATTTTCATAAATTACAATAAATTCCTCTTTATCCGACAGATGTGAGCAATGCTCAAGATCTGTTTACAATCTCCAAAACATAAATGTAAATACGTCTCCTACTATTACATTAATGTCTCTTCATTTAAATTTAAACATTTTCAAAATGTGCATTGGTGCATATCCAACTATCTTCTACCTTTGCGCTTGCTTTGTTGGCTGCTTACGATGCTCCTGCATCATGTGCCCTCGACTCAGTGCCCTCCGTGTGCCCTCTCCTCCCAGCAAAGTGTGACCTGCACAGTGTGCCCTCTGTGTGCCTCCTCCCTGCATAGTGATCTCCTTGGTCACGTGCTCCCCTTGGTCACGTGCACAATGATATCCAAATCAATGACAACAATGGGAGGGATCCTCCTAACACACTATGACTCCCAACTATGGTCGCGTGCATCAATGGGCGGGCTCCCAACTTTACTCTCAAAAAGTTTGTTTTTGTAGGAATAATGAGCAATGCACATAGATTTTCATTTCAAGTTTAATAAAGGCATGGTACATAAATCATTGAATCATATTCCTTGCAAACATTCTTTCCATTTTTTGGTAACCCTTGGGTTCATGTTGCCTTGTAAATCTTCACAAATGTCATTAAAAAATCTAGCTGGGATCTATTAAGAGAGGTTTGAGTTCACTAAATAATCCATCAAATATTTGTTTCTTTCATAAGTAAGATGGGTGAGAAAGGGTTTTTTGTTTATTTATAAGGTCTATTTAGTGTTGAATGATATAATGTTTAATGAAATCCCATTTTGTGTAGATAATTGTGAAAGGAGGTGATGCATTGCATCTATATCAAATCTTCACTAAAGATAATATCATTCTACTACTCTAAGTTTCAACATTGGATCCATTAAGGATTCATTAATAATGATTGACATAATGATAAAGATAAAATTGAAGGAAACAATGAATCTAATTATAATGGGGAATATGTTGATGGAAAGGGTTATGATGGTAGCAATGAAGAAAAATAATCTATTTTGGTAAAAAAAAAAACGAAAAATCACAAATAATATTTCCATGTAAAAAACCTCTTCCATATATTTTAACATTAGTTTCCATTACATGCTTATATTATTGTAATTGTTATGTAAAAAAAATTGAATGCACATTATTCGCCACATCACTCAGAATGTCAATATTATTTTAATCAATTAAATCATCCTAATCATCCTTCTACTAATGATGAAGATTATTCTAATGAGTATTTCCCAAAAAAAACATTGCAAATGATCATCAACACTATTTTATCTTCAACAACATGGCACCTTTAAGATGGTAAGTGCATGTATAATTTCTCTTTTTCCCCTCTTTTACTTTTGCATGTCACTGCAATAGGGTAATTGTTATTCACTTGATTATGTGGTAGTTAATTAGATTAGGGGCAACTTCACATTGAAGGGTGATGACTAAGACTAGGGGAAACTTTCAATTCAAGGCTAGGAATTGTTGGCAAATATTTAACAGACAAGAATGCTTGTCATTGATGGCAAGTATAGCAATGAAGATGGCATGAGTACAGAAAGTTTGTAATAGATGGGCATTATGAGAAGACGTTGTAGAGAAGATTCGATTAAGCTCAGAAGAGATAGTGCAGAGGATTGTTGGCAGATCATCGATGGCAAGATCAGAGTAAGAAGAATAATGTAAGCTCAGGAGGAGAAGCAACATTTCTGATCGTTGGATCCCATTTACAATTCCCGATGACCGTCAGATCAAGTGTTGATCGGGACTATTGATCCCACGCCATTTCGGGGTTTCATGAATCACGACTTGGAGAGGCAAGAAACATAACCACTGAAATTGCAATATGCAAAATCGTGATTTAATCGCAGCCGTTAGATCGAGGTTTTTTATGGAATGTTGATCTAGCTCCATCTCGGAGCTTCGCCTATCACGACTTGGAGAGGCAAGAAATATAACTACAAGAACGCCGAAATCGCAATATGAGAAATCGCGATATGATCTGAGACATTGAATTAAGATTAGATCTGGACTATCGAATCATAGGACAAGTCACTGAATTGGAGTCAACGGAGCATGGTGTGGAAACTCATGAGATGCGAGATCACGATAAGATCTAGACCATCGAATGTATGGAGATTTCAACTGTCGATTAGATGCGATGAAGTTTATAAACTTGCAAAATTTGAAGTGCCTTTTGGCACAGCCTATGGTCACCGTCGATGGTCATGAGAAGGGGAAGGAGTCAGTTCAAATAAGCTCCATTTCGGGGTTTCGGGGATTGCGACTTGGAGAGTTGAGATGCCTCATCTCCAAATTCACGAAATGCAAATTTGCAAAAAGCACTTTATGCATAAGCGCTTGGTCATGGCCATGGTCATATAGAGGAAGGAGCTAGCACAGAAAATCTCTGTATCAAAGATTCAGAGATCGCGACATGAAGTGTCGAGACACTTGGCCATAGGAATGCCGGAATGATGAAACCTGATTTAAAGGAAAGATTAATAAAGTTCATCCAATGGTGCAGATAAACTTGAATATGATCGGAGGGCTATTGTTCTCTCTCACAGTTAATTCATCAGTTACAAATTAATTAGCAAAACTGATTCATGATTCCTGATCAGATGGCGTTTCAGTTGCTTAGACAGTTTTTATTTTTCCAAAGAATATGCGAAGTGTAACTATTATGGGAGGTGTGCATAAAATAAAAAGATACAGACTGTGCGTGATTGGTTGTTCTATACGAAAAAATGAATTAAACAGTAAGAAAGGGAAAATCACAGGATGCGTAGGGTGAGACTGAGAATATGTGCAGTGTAAGATAAAACTTAGAGAAGAGTATCAGATGAGGAAAAGTCTTGAAGCAGAGTAGAATGACAAAATAAGTTGACGCAGAGTAGAATGACAGAACAAGTTGAAGCATAGCAGATTTTCAAAACAAACAAAGGAAGAGAAGAATTGCAGAACAGTTAGAAAAAGACCAGATTTACAGAATAGAGAAGAAGTGGTAAGAATCGATTTATCTATGTAGTTTGTTGTTTATTTATTCATTTTATATTTCAGGGTGGTTGGCAAGTGCTAGGGAGGACTGTTGTCCTCAGAGGTTCAAGTGGGAGCTTGAACATAGGGAGTTGTAGCTTCCATCTAGTTGCAACCAGAGAAACCAGAGTGGCAGGGTGGTGCAAGGGAGAACAAGTGTTCTCTATTATACAGGTTGGATCCTGTGTAACTGGAAGTTGGTGCCTCCATCCAGTTGGTGTTAGAACATTATGGGAGTTGGTGCTTCCTTCTAGTGGGTGCTAGAGAAACAAGAGAGTCGGTGCTCTCAAACAAGTTGCATCTTGTAAAACAGAGGTAGCAGCCTCACATTGAGTTGGTGCTCAATT
>JZKD02S1631501.1:631108-641376 GCA_000966675.3 Picea glauca | reverse complement strand
CATTACTAATCTAAATTACAACTAATGGCCTAAAGCCAACATAAATAAAATAACATTACTAATCTAATATGCCCCAATTAAGGGGTAATGAGCCAATATTAGGGCTTAACACTTCCTTTATATTTGGAAGTTGTATCTACCTTTGGAAGTCATTACTTCCCTTAAACAATAATTATTGATTATTTCTCATATATTGTGAATGGTGTATTGTGGTGTATTGGTGTAACTCTTATACTATTGTTCGTTTATCATTGGATATAATTGAATGGTTTAATTATAAGCTGAAAACGTTTTTAAATTATACTTAATACTGATTCACCCCCCTCTCAGTATCAACAATTGGTATCAAAGAAGGTTTCCTTTAGAACTGTTTAACCACTAGAAGGAATATCTTGAGTAGAGATGGATGGCCATGAGCACATTTCAAATGGGATTCAAATATTTGATGGAAGAAATTATGCATACTTGAGTGATAGAGTGAACAATTACCTAACATCTTTGGGAGTAGACATTTGGTACTCAGTTGTAAACGACTATGTAATTCCAAATAATGCTCCAACTGATCCAAATGAGAAGAAGCTTATGAGTTGTAATTCAAAATCCATACATGTAATTATAGGAGCATTGGCACCAACCATTGCTAGAAAAGTGATGAGCTATAGTACCTCTAAAGAGGTATGGGACAAACTCAAGAGTATCTATGAAGGTGATCCAAAATTCAAGCAAGTCAAGCTTCAATGACATAGAGAAAAATTTGAAAATTTGAAGATGAATGAAAACGAAGTTATTGCAACCTATTTTCTTAAAGTTGATGAAGTTGTTAATTCTATCAGAGCATTATGTGATGATCTCGATGAATCCTTGGTTGTACAAAAAGTGTTGATATCACTTCTCTTGAAGTATGATGCTAAGGTATCTTCCATTGAAGAAACTAGGGACTTGACCAAAATGACAATGGATGAATTACATGGGTCTCTTATAGCATATGAACTAAGAACATGTACAGAAAGTGACCAACCAAACAATGAAGAAGCCTTTAAATCCATAAAGAAGACAAAAGACAAGGATAACGAACTTGATGAAGAAATAGCAAATTTCGTAAGAAGGTTCCAGAAGGGAAGTGGAAGATACAAAGGTAAGTCTCCTCTCAAATGCTTTAACTGTGGTAGAATAGGACATATTGTTGAAAACTGCTACTATAAAAAGATAAGTCTCAACAATAAAATATACATTCTACTCCAAGGACTATGACATCTCCTTAGATGAGAGTGATGAACAAGATAATGATGGAGGAGAAGTCCTCTTTATAACCCAAGAAACCCGGGATGATGATCACAAGATTTCTAAAGAAGAATAAATCATTTCTGAAGAAGATTCAGATGAAGAAACCAACCTTGATTCCTTTTGGGGATACAAAGACAATGCAGAGAGTGAACAAGAAGATGAGAATATTGAAGATTTGAAGCATGTTGAAACTAAAAATAGCAAGCTCAGAAACACAAACATAATACTAAAAGGTGAATTGAGTAGTTTTGAATAAGAGAGTTACAAGCTTGAAAATACCATTGATAGATTGAAGGAACAATTATAAGATTATGAGAAATTGAAATTAGAATTGGATCACATAAAAGGGGAGATACTATTGACAATAGAAAAGTTGAAGAAGTTCGAAAAAAGCACTGAAACATTAGATGCAATCCTTATCAGTCAAAGATCTCAAAATGACAAGACAGGACTAGGATACAATGATAGTTTGAAGACAACAAAACAAGAGAAGGAAGATGAAAATGATGAAACCAACACTCTAGAACAAGTTGAACAAGATAGAAGACTAGAATTCAGAAGGAATGAGATGTCAAGAAGATCCTCTCCCATCAGGTATGAAAGAAATCATTATGAAGGAAACTACAGAAGAATATATTGTGAACCCATATGGACCACACCCCAAAGAAGATCACTTACTCCTAGGTATCAAAATTTATTTCTTGGACATTGTTATACTTGTGGGAATTTTGGACACAAGGCAATGAATTGTAGAATCAATGAAAGGAATAACTACGCAAGCTACATGAATGGTGGAAATAATAGATATGCAAATGTTTGTAGACTTGTCAACATAAATTATAATCCATTTGACCCATTAATGGATCGAAGTATTGTATGTTACAAGTGCAATAATCTTGGTCACAAAGAACGAGATTGCAGAGAGATGAAGGAATATAATCGTATGCCAAATGTTTGTATACCAACTACAACATGGAAAAGGAAAGAACTTCCACACAATGAAAATTATCGAATAGAATTGGTTGCTAAAGAATTCAAAGAAGAAGATGAATGATTCATAGATAGTGGGTGCTCATCTCATATGACCGGAGATCAAAGAAAAAATGTCAGCTTGAAGAAAAAGGGTGGAAATGTTGAATTTGGAGATGACTCATATACCAAAATACTTGGAAAAGGAATTGTAAATATTGGAAGTGAAAATGTAAAAGAAAGAAAAGTCCTATTGGTTGAATATATGAAGCATAATCTCCCTAGTGTCAGCAAAATATGTGATCAAGGATACACTCTTACGTTTGACTCCCAAAAATGTAAAATTAGAGAAAATAACTCAGGGAGATTGGTTTCAAATGCAACAAGAAGACCGAACAAACTATACATCCTAGACATGATGAAGAGAGAGAAGACATAAGCCATAGAAAATGATTCCAAGAAAGAAAAAGTACCAAAGACGAAAAATAAGGATGAAGTATTATTGAGTGCCACATGTTCAGGGGGAGCAGCCCCAAAGAAGAGAGTTACATTTTGCCATTAAACTTAGGGGTAGAATCCCTACCCTTTTGCATTGATGTAAAAGGGGGAGATAAATTGGGATCATGATGATAGGGTGAGCATGAGTTTTGACATCAATGACAAAGGGGGATATTGTTGGAAGATTGGTTATTGTCATTGATGTCAACCCTAGTCATTGGTTTTGGACCGCAAGATTGATGAAGGTATTTGGACACAACACCCATGGATGGATAGTATACATAATATTTTTTTCAGTGATAGGTGGCACATCATGTGGATCCTCATGGTTGAGGAGAAATGAATTTTTGAAGATGACAAAGTGAATTGAAGAAAGAAGTACAAGTCGACCCTGAAGATAATTAAAGAAAAGAATTACAAAATAAGAAAGTGTCTGGTTGGCCCTAATGTTAAAAGGAAGTGACATAAAGGGTATAAATACATATCATTATACATTAATTTTTTACACACAAGTCGAATTTCATAGTAAATCTGAAGTAAAGAAGGCCAGATTTCAAGGGAGGATGAAGTCTTTTGGTGATGTGTTCTAAGGTATGTTATTTACAGGTCATCTTAAAATTTTTCTATAATTGTTTTTCTAGAAAAATTCAGATGGTGAAATTGATATGGTATTGAGAATACATATCTAGGTACCCATGGTAAAAAATTTAGCTCTTTTTTCTCTATAATTTTGGAGATACACTCTGTGGAAGATATGGTTTTTTGACTAGTCCTGAAGCTAGTCATAAACAGGTGTTCTGGGTAAAACAATCATAACTTCTTCATAGAGAATCCAAATTGAGTGAGACTAATTTCATTTTAAACTGTATGGGCTTTAGTTTCTTGTGTGTGAGTTTTAGAATCTGATTTTAAATATTGAGTGTGGGGCATTATGTACAAGTTTGGTCTCCTAAATAAACCAGAATTGAATAAGGTCTACCATTCTCTCTATAACTTCTTTTGGGGAGGATTCAAGGAGTGAAAATTGGAGGAGTTTCAGAGAATACATTGACTAATATTATCTATAGGATCATATTATTCCAAGAATTGAAGAATTGCATAAGTTGACGAAGTCTCAGGAAACATTATCAGGTTTTATGTGATGGTTGGTTGATGGTGATGATTTAATGTAAAGTTTTATTATCACTCATATATTCTTGGGTGGAAGGAAGGGGAAAGGATGGAGAAGTCAACCCTATCTTGATATTGAAGGATTGTATCTTCCTCTTGGATGTTTATCCCTCATTTTATATTTGGAAGCTGTAGCTACCTTTGGAAGTCATTACTTCCCTTGAACAATAACTATTGATTATTTCTCATATATTGTGCATGGTGTATTGTGGTGTATTGGTGTAACTCTTATGCTATTGTTCATTGATCATTGGATATAATTGAATGGTTTAAGTATAAGTTGATTTTTTTAAAATTGTACTTGATATTGATTCACCCCCCTCTCAGTATCAACATAGTTAACATACCCATTCAGGCTATGTGTCTACAACATTTTCTCACTAAGTTGGGAATTCAGTTTCATCAACCGATCATCATATAGTGTGACAACCAAAGCACTCTAAATCTCTACAAAGATCCAGTTTAGAGGCAACAGACGAAGCACATCGAGATCCACATGCACTACATCTGGGACTTAGTACATGAGGGGATCATCGACCTATAATTATGTCCTTCAGCATAATAGATGACAAACATTTTCACCAAGACCTTCATTGAGCATAAGTTCCATTCTCTACAAAGTCGTGTTGGAGTGAAGGACACATTTTCCTAGAAATTGTAGTTCTTTTTTTAAATACATTATACCTTGAGGTTTTCCCTCTTTTCTCACTTTATTTTCAATGTATCTTTTGTATTTATGTACCTAACATGGCCTCATTTTCAAGACCCATTCTTTATTTTCACCATAGTGATGTTCAGGGGGGGTGTTGGAGTCCTAAGGTTATTCCTTGTTTATTAGTCATTATTATTCAGTATCCATTCTCCTATATTTTAGGGGAGAATATTCCACCTAGAGAATATTCTCTTCAGTTGACACTTCAGTTTGACTAGTTGAGTTGAGTCTAGATGCTGCATTGGTTTTGTTACCATGCAACATTAAGATCATCACCATGATAATGCGCATTAGCCTTGGTTTCATCACCAGACTGGTGCATTACCCTTGATTCATTGATCTACTCCTCACTACACTCTGCTTCAGTCAATTAACTGAAAACTGGTTGACTAGTTAACTCAGCTAGGTGGCAGTTCACTCTTGTAACTACATGAGAGATTAGACTAGGTGGCAGTTCACTCCTGTAACTATTGGTGTGTGTCCAGATCACTCTAGACCACCACTATGGAACATTGGTTCTCCTCCAGTGTGCATTGATTGAGTTATATAGAGTATATCATGTGTAAATTATTCATTATTCATTACGGTTAATGAGAGTTCTTCCATTCTTTCTCTCTTGCTTCTTCTTTCTCAATTTATATCTGCAAATGTGTGTGGTATTTTCTATCTAGATATATTTTGTGCAGGTTCAACACATTTATTTTCAGAGGGAAAGTCGAGAGATACACGTCAAACTCCTAAAATTTCAAACTAACAAAGTAATCAGGACCATTTGATGAATGGGTACATGGCAAGCGATCCCGTGGTCCGGAGACTTCGTACTCCAAAGGATTTTGGCTGAGGGTTTTCAAGAAGTGAAAACCACTGAAGTAGAGAATGTCGAAGTAAATTGTGACCGTTAGTTGAAGAGGACACATGGTGCAATATCCAAGAGTTTGAAGACTTATCTCTTTGGGGGATTTGTGTCAAGAGGATTCAATAAGCACTGAAGCCCAGAGCCATGAAGTAATGAGAATCATAGATCTATGGATCTACGTGGAGTCTTGCAGAATGTTATGTGGAAGGAATGAGCAGCATCAGTCTATGATGACATGTCTTGATGACATCATTCATGTGACGTACCACATTACATGTGCCACGTGTCACCTAGTTTTGGACGATTCACATACCCATTGTGCCTATTAGAGAATGACACATTTCACCCCCTATCGAGGACACATGTAACCCCTTGACCCTCACCACGTGTCAGCTACTGATTTGTGCCTTCCTGACCAACATGGTTGGTGATGTAATCAAGACCCTGAGAGTTTAGACAACTTCGGAGTTTGGAATATTTAGTGAGTGGTATAATATATGAACATCCAACACAAATCATTGAACACCGACTGTTGAAGGGCCAAGGCCACATGGCGAAATATATAGAGTTCGAGAGTTTGGGCATAGTGTGGAAAAAGGAATGTTCGATGAGAATCATCGATCGCCGAAGGCCAAAAATCCAATAAAGATAGTCGATCGTCGAAATGTCAAAAATGTAAGACAAAGACCACCACTTGCCGATGACTAAATGCCAAAGGGCTAGGGGCATGTGGAGACATTTCAGATTTCGAGGATTTGAAAAAAGGTATGATGCGTGTAGGATCTAGACGAAGGATGTGGATCATTGATTTCTTCCATTGTTCGACGATATAGGAATTTGTCAACACTTTTGGGAACTCCCGAAGTCCAGGAACTTCTGAAGTGTCGAAACCTTGCTAATACAGGCTCTTAGCTCCCAATTTTTAACTCGAGGTCACGAGGAGGACCCTGCTAGCTGGTTTAATCACTTAGTGAGAGATGTAAGCTTCGGGGAAGTTGTTTAAGAGGGTTTTTCTTAAATAAGGGACCGAAAATGAATAGGGAAAGAGAAAATTTGATGCCCCACCCCTAGAAATGATATTTAGGGTTGGTTTTGTTACATCCGTAAATCCCATAACCACTTTATTGAAAACTTGGTAAGTATAAGGCTCAATATAATATCCAATGTTTTGAATATTATAACCAGGATGGATATCCACAATAACTTGGGAGTATTATTTTTTAGGAACAATATTTTCAATTTGTTTACAATCACCTAGTGTCATGGTCCCGCGTGGAGGGGCATCATGCTCACTAACCACCATGGGCCAAAATTATAATTTTTTTATTAAAAAACAACAAAACTGTTAATTTTTTTATAAAAGATATACCCAAATTTTCCTTTTTATTAGAGCCTCATTGTACTCATAATCTTGCAAATGAGCACAACCATCACATCTCTTCTCCAAGATAAGTTGCCACCATTCTAGCAAGCTTGTTTTCAGTCAGCATTTTACAGTTTCATCATGTTTATTTAATGAATATAAGTCATTTTTGTTGTATCTATGTTATTTTTCATTGTGTCTCTGTGTTAATAATAATAAATAAATGCAGAGCCTCTAGGTCCCATCTTTCTTTTGCACCAGTACAATCGGGCTTTCGTAAGGGGAGGAGTTGGATTTGATGTGCCCATTTTGAAGCATCTCTTCGATCTGACACTTTATTTCATCATTTTCCATCAATGAGTGATGATAGACTGGTCCATTAGGTAGAGGTTCACTAGGGGTTAGATCAATTGGATGCTTGACTTGGGAGTGCATTGGTACCCCGGTGGGTGAGGAGAATGTGCCTCTATACTCTTCCACAATCCCATCCACTTGCTTTTGATGCAAAGAGAGGCTCTCTGTAGAGGCCACGGATGTGGAAATGACCTTCTTCTTACTGTGAACATGGATCATAAAGAAGACTAACTTCTTGGTCTGTGAAATGACCTTACTTCATTTCTTAACATAGATTAAAGAACTAGCAATAGGTGGTGCTACCTCCGGTTTCCTATACAAGTGTCTACCCAAAATAATAATAACACTGCGAGGTCTAGAATCATACACAACATGTCTCTTCGACAAATATGGTTTTCCTAAAATAACATCACAAACTTCAAGGGGAGAAATATCACACAGTACCTCTTCTTTTAAGGGCTTTATGTCATAGGGAAGATGACATTGTTGACAGACATAAATATCTCTTCCTTGGTGAAGCCAGCCAATGGTGTAGGGTTGTGGATGCAGTCTCATCAACAGGTCCATCCACTTGATGACCTCTACTGAGAACAGGTTCTTTTTTTTTCCTCTATCGACAATGAAATGAAGCAGATCCCTCTTTTCCCACATCTGTGAGTGAAAGAGGTGTTCCCTTTCTTCTGGTTCTTTTGGTTCACTTGGATGGAATTTGGTGGTAGAGATAGTGGCACTGGGTTCAACATTGATAATATTCTTCCCTCCTTTTGGATTTGATTCGGAGTCAGAATTTGCCTCTGACTCAGAAGCTTTCAACTCAACCACCAGTGACTTCTTGGAGAGACATTCTTTGGTGTTGTGCTAAGGGATTTTATGGTATTCACACCACTTTCTTATGTCCTTATTCAACTTCTCATTACCCTTCTTGTGTTTTTTCTTGGACTGGTTGTCCTGAGAGTGCTCATCTTTGCTATGTCCCTTTTTTTATGGGTTGGGGCTGCCTTTTCCCTAATTCGGTTGTGAGGTGTTTTCATACCCAAACTCTCTCCTCTTCTTCTTAAATTTATGCTCGATCTTGACAACATATCTATAAGATGCACTTAATGATGCAATGTATAGAAAATCCATTTTTGTTTGAATGTATATATGCAGACAACTGTGGTATTTGAGCACCAAATTTCATTCAGAGTCTTTGATACCCAATTTGGTGCACATGGTAAGGAAAATATTTTTGAAATCGGGTACTTTCTTGTCCCTTTCCCAACACAATTGTCCATCTTATGTACTAGACCTCGTACCTTCCAACAAGGTAGTATTGTTTTTTAATGGGATCCGTGAAGGAATCCCATGTGGGGGAGACCGCAAATATTTCATATTCATTTATGGTCCTTTGGTCATAGTAAGTATCCCACCATTTCTTAACATGGGGGACAACCTTGAGGAGTGCAAAAGTAATCTTTTCCCTGTTGGAAAAATTGTAGACTGAAAAGTACCCTTTGAGCATATTCAACCATTTATCTACAACATCCACATCTATCAGTCCTTAAAATAGTGTAATATCAAAATTTACTTGTGCCTTGAAGGGGGTTGCATGGGCTCTTGATGAAAATGTGTCTCCTGTGGGCAACCGCGGAAGGATATGTGCAAAGTTGTCCATCATTTTGTTCCTTTGTCGCACACGGGCTTCCTTGAGAAAATTTTTAAAAGGATATCCTACTCCATCATATTTCTTCTCATCCCCCATGGTTTGTTCTCAGACTCAATGAGACTGATATTGGAAAGGCTCGATTGGTTGAAGTCCCGACTTCTTATACCTAGATCTTGTCAGGGACATGCACGGAGAAAAACAAATGACGAGCATATCACTATGATACCAGTGATTCAGACTTATGAGCAGAATGAAATGAATAAAATTGCACAAAGATATGTATAACAACAACATATATCTAGTGAATAATAACTTCTATTGAAAAAATTAAATAGGATGAAACTGTAAAACTGCAGAACTGAAAACAACTTGCTCAAATGGTGGTAGTTATCTATGAGAAGAGATGTTGATGCTACGTGCATCCTTATTATAAGAATTATTACAATGAGGTTCTAGAGGAATTTTTAACATTACTCATGAATTAAAAAACCCTAGATATCCAAAAACCTAACCCTAAGAGATGAATCACCAAAAGTTATGTGGGCCCCGATGGGTAAGTTGGTACGCTAACTTCCAGGGGTTGTAAATTTTGCATACAACCTTTGTTTTAGGCTTGTGATATCGCGTTGGAAAGGTATATTCGAGAAATACACATTATTACCTCAAAATCTAATTCCATGTACACTTTGACTGTGGAAATCCAAAAACAAAAACATTGTTTAGGGCCCCAAAATAGCCCTGGAAGTACAAAACGATGTACTGGCATGAACATTTCCAAACTAAGCCAGTTGGATTAGGTGGGATACCACCAATATCCACCTGGAAGTTGTGTAGGGCTTCATATAACCTCAAAATTGTAGAACCCACAATTACAAAGAATTACAGAAGAATGTGTTGAACTAAAAACTATCAAGAGGAGCCAGTTGAAAACAATGCTCAATTTTACAAATTTTGTAAGTTGTAACTGAAATATCTTGACTTTCAAATTTTAAAATAAGAATGGATATGTATCTATTATCATTTTATGATGAATATTTTTATTATTTTATTTTTACTTTTATTTGTATGTGAATCACTATACTAGGGAATAAGACATGAAGTGTTGCCATTTTTTTACTTCAAATTTATAAAAGTATGGAAAAATTTGCGAATTGTTTTTTAAAAAATCACTTTTTTTTGTTCAATTATGTCCATAAAAATGTTTTATTTGACATGTTATTTCAAATGGATAGGTACCAAAATTTATATATATTTTTATTATATATAGCTTTAAAATGTACATTTGTTTTCTAAATATTTAGAAATAGTGTTATTTAACTACAATTGTTTTCTATGTATTGAAGTAAAGGTAAACAATGTGTTAAAAATGATATTTTCCACTATATTTAAAAAGTATGGAACCATAAATTAATTAAGG
>JZKD02S1631501.1:608091-631058 GCA_000966675.3 Picea glauca | reverse complement strand
ATATATAATGTGGATACATTGTGGACAAGAAGATTTAAAATATCAAAAAACAACCTAAAAAGGGAGGGGGGCTGCTTCCGGTAGCACCAGATTTTCAAATGAGGTAAAAAATGTGACCCTCCAAAAAAACGGAACATTGTAGAGTTCTCGTTAAGGTGGTAACTGTGTTTTTTAATTTCCATGCTCAAAATGAAATTTGCAACACCAAGATCCTTCATATCAAATTTATAGGAAAACTGAGTTATCACATCATGGATGATCTCTTTTTTGTTTCTAATCAGCAACATATCATCCACATACAAGACCAAATAAATAAGATGATCAACAATTAATTTGAAATACACATAGTGATCCGCTTTGTTTCTTTCTGAGGCCAAGCCCCAACATATAAATATCAATTTTTTTATACCACATCCTTGGTGATTGATTTAACCCATATAGTTACTTTTACAACTTGCATACTAGCTCCTTCTTTCCCTTCACAACAAAGCCTTATGGTTTCTTCATTCAAATTTATTCTTCCAGATCCCCATGTAGGAATGTTGTATTCACATCCATTTGTTCTACTTCAAAATCAAACGCAATAGTAACACCGAAAATACATCTAATAGAAGTTAACTTGGAAACATGTGTTACACATTATTTTGTCGCAATTGATAACATTCACCTACTTTCCATCATCCAAAGATTAAAATCCATGATCACTGAAGAAAGGCCTTTCCCTGAAAGAAGTCATAATTTATTAAAAATAAATATTTTATAAAAGTGTCACATGTTGCACCACTTCACCATGTGACACTCTTAAGTGTCACATGTTGCACCATTGTAGAATGTGATAGTGTCTCAATTTTCTATTTCATAGGGTGAAAAATTGTTTGAAAGGAAGGAAAAAGGAGAAATTCACGAAGTTTCTAGAAGAGAAGATTTGAATATGAGGTGTCCTCCGATCGACTTGGATCTCACCCGTACTCCTGATTTGGGGAGATCCTGACCTCCTCTTCAATATATAAAAGGATACTTCTCTGATGAGAAATGGTTAATAGCCAATGGAGAATAACTAGTAGTGAATAATGGCTAATAATGCTAGCTCCTAAATCATGATTAGAAGATTTTTCTTTGGTCTTGGGAGATTCTCGTGTCAAAGTATTCGGTTGATGGTGATGGAACGCATGGAAGCAATGAACTGTTGGAAAGAGACTCACAACATGAAGGCACTGGTTGTATCTCTTCCATTCTTATTAATGAAGTAACATATTTTATTTCCTATAAATATTGTTCATTGTAAATTGTCTTTATTAGATTTCTCCTTGGTCATTTGTATAGATTTGTTGAAGTACAATTGTTGTTTTCATTGGTTAACTTGTTTCCTTATGCAGGTTTCCATTCAAAAGACTCTGAATCAATTTAGGAGCTACAATTACAAGCACAACCATCGACACAGAGGTATGTTTCCTTACTTATCAATATTTTGATTATATGAATCTAAGGAAAGTAATATGTTTTGCATTGTTTTGTTCTAGCTTTGGGCTCCCAGGCTAGGTATACTGGTCTATGTCCGCATTGAATAATTTTTCTGTCAACAAAATTGGCAACTCCACTGGGGAAAAATAATTTGGATTTGTTCTCTTGGTATTAATTCCTTTCCTTGTTTTATCTCTTAGAGTAATTACCTAATATTGTTTGATCATTAGACCCTGAAATGCACTAGAAACTTTCCATAAAAAAATAAACAATTTTTATTGACTTTCTCTTTTTCTATTTGAGACACCGAGTGACATTGTCACACTTGACTAGTTTGTAGCTTGTGACATTATATGTTGTCACACTGTGTTGCACAGTAGCCTGTGACACTATTTGAAAAAACAAGTTTTATTTACTCTTTCCTTCCTAGATTTAATATCTAACTCTTGCTATGAATTTTAGGTTTTCTTAACATATAAGGGATTTAGCGCTTATGGGTTAGGTATTTTAATGGTTAATGGCTTAGGAATTATGGGCTAGGGATTAATTTTTAATTTCTCAGGGAATAGGGGTTTATGGATTAAGGTATTAGGGATTAGGGTTTAAGTTTTTAAGGGTCGATGGCTTGGGGGTTAGGGGATTTAGGGATTTTGTATTAAGGGATTAGTGATTAACTAAGTTTGAGGGATTAATGGTTTAGGGATTAGGGGTTAGGGGTTAGGGGTTAGGTCAAAATTTGACATGGTTAGTGTTGGGCCTAAGGCATGCACCTGACTACTAAAAGGGCAGAGCTAGGCCACCTATCAGTTTTAGAATAATGATTATTTGTTTTGGTGGGTTAGTTTAGAGGGTTAGTTTTACCAATAAAATCTCAAGGTTGGGTTTGAGCAGGACAAGGATGAGGTTACTCCTTAGCTGATGGCACACTAATGAAAAACAAAGGGTAAAAGAAGAGGAAAAAAACACACCATTCAATGAGTAGCATGCTGCAATAAGTCTGATGCATAAAATAATATTTCAAGCATAAAACATGTATCAGAATGCAATTAGTCCCATGGGTTGCAAGAAAAACAAGACTTCACCAAGGCATCACCGTAATCACAGGTTGCATGTTAATAAAGACAAGTTAGGCAATAGCTGAAAAGGAAATAAAAGTGCTTAGCACAAATCAAGATTGCATTCACAATAAAACACACACAGATTAGAAAAGAAACATTGTCATCAATAACATATTCATCAGGTAGAGAATTTAATCCATCTGCAAAACAGGTTCAACCAAGTTGATGTATTGATTTCTTCACCCAAAAAATTCCCGCCCTTCTCAATATCCAAAAACTGACTATTTAAAAGAGTTGCATAGGCCCTCGTCTTTAGGGGACTAGGACCTAATTCTAGTTTACTCATTGTAACACATAAGGACCAACCTAACTGATATTGCATGGATTTCGACATGCGAACTTCGTACTAGACTTAACTAGTAACAAGTGGTTCTTATCACACACATAAGACCACTTGTTATTTAATCTAAAAGAGTGTTTTAATGGCACAACTAGAACTAATAATGGCAATGAGACTGCATGTGATGAACAAACTGAGATTGGAAGAAAAGGACTCGGAGTGGAAGAATAGAGTTCTGCGTTGAACGATGGCATGCCTGCGAGATGGAGGCCACCAGAGACAACTGGCTGTACTGGCAGATATCTTCTTGAGGAATAAGGTAGCCTTCTGAAGTGTTCTGGAACTAGTTACCTTGAACTGGGATAATATCCTATGTTCTCTGTCTGTGACAAATCTTTTGACAACTAAGCACATTATCTTTTGATCCCATCAGCTGCCATATGTACCTATGAATGACTTCAATGGAATGGTTGATGGCCCAATGGTCATGGAGGGGAACGTGGAGGCGAGCATCTAATGGGAAGGCATGATGAGTGGGTGATAGGGTAGATGACGTAGTGAGGTGAATTCACGGGTGGCTGAGGGGGGTTTGGGTCCACACCTCCTTTGGGCTTGAAATCCCCTTTGAGCTTCCGCGTAGCTTCCTTCTGATACCATGGTTTCAATTTTGGATCGCTCGAGATTTTTTAACACCCGATCTTGTTGTGGCACCGAAATGAATGTTATCCATTGATATGGTTTGGTGCGATCTACGATATGGGGCAGAAGGCTCATAGGTGGCATGTAGGGACTGGATCGGTTGAGTGTGTGTTGGAGACAGGTGTTGAGATAGGATAGGGGTGGTATATATGAGGGAGGTGACAGGCATGAGTGGAGGACAAGTGTTGGGTGGTGAGAGGAATGGTATTGGGAGGCAATCTGGAAGGATTCTAGAAGGGGGGTAGGCGATAAGAGGATTAGAGAGGGGGATGTCCATGATCATGGGAAGGCACCACGTTAGGCGGGGCCCGCGATGGGGAAACCGCTTTTCCCAGACTCCCCCACTCTCGTTAAAATTAGAAAGGATAGGGGGGTCCAGGAAGCTATGAGGACCGTTGATCTGAAGGATTGAGATGTCGTTGATGGAGATTAGTGCGGGGGT
Organism: Picea glauca; assembly: GCA_000966675.3. Lineage (NCBI taxonomy): Eukaryota > Viridiplantae > Streptophyta > Pinopsida > Pinales > Pinaceae > Picea > Picea glauca. The sequence goes on along the minus strand of JZKD02S1631501.1, from coordinate 627,058 downwards.
TAGGCGCCCCTTGAAAAAATGTATTTTCTCCTCCCTATGTAATCTTGAATGCCATGGGAGATGTCGATATGGCTTGAAGGTCAGATCTTGACTATCGATCATGTCAACCTATCATCTTCCCACTTCTAGAGGCCGAGGAGGACTGCTATGTTTCGTTGAGTTCCCTATGGAAGCTTACAGAGCTTCTAATGTATTTATTGACCCTGGCTATCTCCTGCACAGATAAAACTTGGTGGATCTGCATGGAGTTCATTAGTGGCGAATAAGATGATAAGTGTTTGAACTCGAACCATATATGTGATTAAATTTCAAGAAATAAAAATGATGGTGCAGAAACTCAAAAGGAGAACATGGGCCATGAAAATGAAAGTGAAGAATAGGATAAACAAGAAAAAACAAAACTCAACATGATGGATGGATAGGGAGAAAGGAGAAAAGGACAGGGGTGCATACCTAGGTACCAACATTTGCTCCAACTGGGGATAGCTTGTCCCTATGAGGTTCTAAGAACTATAGATCGGTCCCTTATCCATTGGGATTACATAATTTCCCTTACCTTCCATCACTTACCTCTGTTCCTGTCTTCCATCCCTATACATATGCTACTGTGCCTCAGCCATGCATTTTATTTAACTGAACACTGAAACTATACCCCCGTGATTTTCTTGGGTTATGGAGTCTTATTTTCGATCAAATTTATAAACGAACTGAAAAATAAATGCTCGAATGACAAGCTTTATTCAGCACACCCCTAACTACCCAAAAGCGAAAATCAAAGGAAAGCATCTATAGTACAAGAGGGACATTCCCTCATATTTAAGAAAAATAGTGTTTCAGGAAGCGCCCATTTATTAGGCCTCCAAAGATCTCTACGTCATTCAAGTTGTGTAAGATAAAGGTATTATTTTCTAGCACCTCAACCACCTTAAAAGGGCCAAACTAGAGGTTGTCAAATTTACAATGCTTGGACTTGTCATCTCTTCTGGCATCCCACCTCAAGACTAGGTCACCTTTCTGGAAAATATCCTTCTTGGTTTTCTTGTCAAAGGCTGATTTGATCTTGCTCTGATATGCTTCAGTCCCTTGATCCAGTCCTTCTCTCCTTTGTTGAACTTCTATAATCTGGAAGATTCTTCTTTATATGTCATTGGGCTCCTCCATCTCTTCCTGTAAGAAATTTAGGACTAGTATACCAAGCTGAGTGGGAAAAATATCATCTATGCCATAAATAATATGGAATTGTGAGGTTCCCAAAGACCTCTTGGTTTTGATTCTATCATCCCGCAAAGAATACTTAAGTTTGGACTCCCGGGATTTCTTGTTATCAATCAACAATTTTTTGAAAATCCTAATGAGAGTTTTATTTGATGATTTTGCCAGACCATTCCCATGAGGATAATAGGGTGTGGAATGTGTCAAGGAAATGTTATGACTACCACATAAGTCAATCATGTATTTGGACTCGAATGCTTGGGAATTGTCTGTTACAAATTATTGGGGCAACCAAATCTAGAAAAATTATTAGTTTCTAGGAAATTGATGATCACCCTGTTAGTGGCATTCCTAGTGGGCACAACCTCAATCCACTTGGTGAAGTAATCAGTGGTAGTGAGGATCCACTTGTGTTTTCCACTGGAGGGAGGATTTATTTCTCCTATGAATTATAACCCCCATTGTTGGAATGGACCACCAGCAGTGATAGGATTTAGGGGAAATGATAGTAACTTTTGTTTTCCTGCAAACATTTGACACTCATTGCAGGCCTTGATAGTATAAAAAACATCAAAGAAAAGGGCGGGCCAATAGTACCCCACCCTTAGGATATTGAGAGTTGTGGCCTTCCAATGTTGGTGTACTCCACATAATCCTCTGCGAATTTCTGTTGTGACTTGTTTGGCCTCATTTTCATCGAGGCATTTTAATAAGATGCTAGCAGGATCTCTCTAATACATGTTCTGGTTTGAGATGTATAATTTTATGGCTTTCAACTTGAGAGACCTGGCCTTTGTCTTCTTCACATCTGGTGGAAATTCAAAATGCTACAGAAAATAGATGGTGTTTTTATACCAAGGTGAAGAGGAGTAGTTTTCAAATACATGTAAGCTATCTGGTCTAGGATGTGTGATGGGTGCATCTGATTGGGTGAGTATTTGATGCAATTCTAGCACCTTACAATTTGATTCTGATAGAAATTTTTCTAGTCCTTGTCCCTTGATCAGCTTGGTGGGATTTATGTCCAGGTCATACTCCAATAATTTGACAATCCATTTTCCCATTTTTCCCTCACTATCTGGTTGTACCATAATTTCTTTAACACTGTTGCTAGGAACAAAGGTTGTTATGCTAGACTGTAGCACAAAAACCCTGAAGGATTTGAGGGCTTTGACGAGTGAATAAGCCTTCTTTTATAATATATCATACTTCAACTCAACATCTCTGAGAGATCTTCTAAAAAAGGATATGGGTTTTTCATGCCCTTCTTCATTTTTTTGTAGTAATACAACAACAATGGTTTCTTCTGAAGCAAAGGAAAAGATGAAGGAATCTTTGGTATAGTCAGGATTGGCTAACATAGGGGATTCAACTAAAGATTTATTTATTGTTTGGAAATATGATTTTTCATCCAAGGACCATTTCATCACAACATATTTCTTCAACATGTTATTAATAGGATTCAAAATTTCAGCAAAATTTGGCACAAAACATCTAAGGAAGTTTATCTTACCAATGAAAGACTGAACAACCTTTTTGTTTCTGGGGATCTCAATCTATTGAATGGCACAAACCCTCTTTGGATCAATTTTTATACCTCCTTTTGATATGATGTGGCCCATGATATTTCCTTCTGGCATGGAAATGTGAGACTTCCTAGGATTCAGATAGATTCCATATCTCATGCATTTCTTGAAAACCTGCTCCAGGTGCTACAAATGTTCATCATCAAACTTGGAGAAAATGGTTATGTAATCCAAGTATATAACCATAAATTTTTCGTTATCCCCCACAAAATCTATGTCCATGGCCCTCTGAAAAGTGGCCTCTTCGTTCACCAGCCCAAAGGGCATCCTTTCATACATGAATGTTCCCCATGGGGTGGTGAATGTTGTTTTTTCTTTATCCCCCTCACACACTGCTATCTGGTTATAACCAGAGTATCCATATAGCAAGGAAATTCTATGTGCACCTACCACCCTTTATAAAATATGATCCATCTTGGGAAGGGGGTAATTTTCCTTCAGAGAACACTTGTTGAGATTTCTAAAGTCAACACACAAGCGTATCTCACCACTTGTCTTCCTTACAGGTTCTAAGTTGGCCACCCAGCTAGAGTACCTAAATGGTACAATAATCTTGGCATCCGACATTATTTTCATCTCTTTCTCAATTATGGACATTAACATACGATCAAATTGTCGAATATTATGCCTAAATGGCTTGGATCCATTCTTTAGAGGGATCTTATGATGGATGATGTCAGTGTCAAATGTCTTCAAATATTCATAGGACAATGCAAAAGTATCAACAAACTTTTTAATGATACTAACATAGCTGTATTTTTTTTCTGCAGCTAATGATTTGGCCAACTTGATGATCTTGGGATTTTCAGTGGTCCCAATATTGCAATATATCACCTCTTCTTCTTGACTCTTCATGGAATCTCCTTTGTAAACATCATTATTGTCAAACAATCTCTCCAAAGGCACTAGTCCTTTTGGAATATGGTTGGTTTTCAGCTCCACAATATTATGACCAACCACTATCTTCAACAAGGGAGATTCTTGTTGATCTTCCATTTCATCATCTTCACCTTCTTCACCCTTTTGATCAATTGAGATATTGGAGAATTCATCAATGGTGTGTAGAAATATCTGCATCTCTAGATCATCACTAAAGACATGCCACTGCTTTACGTTGTTTGGTATGGTTTTTCTATGTCCGATCTCCACCTAATATTTGATATTTGGGCCAATGGGAGGCCTGAAAGTGCTGGCAACTAAGGCCAAAGAATATTCCTTCTGATTTTGTTCTCTGTGAATAAAGGAAATGTTGAATGCTAGAAATAAGTTATCGATCAGATCCCACACCTCGTTTATGTACTTCTTGAGCCTCTGTTGCTTGGATTGATAGATGTTCCTCACTTGATTAATGACCAACTTAGAATCACCAAAAATTGCTAGACAATTAATGGCCATGTCTTTGGAAGCCCTCAATCCCAATACCAAAGATTTATATTCAGCTATATTATTAGTAGTTTGAAACTCCAACTTATAAGAGATGGTTATTACTTCTTCTGAAGGGGAAATGAGGAGAATAACTACACCAGATCCTTCCTTTGATGAAGAACCATCGAAATACATCTTCCATACTCTGTTTTGTTGACTTGTCAGTGGTTGATCTTTGCATTGGATAACTGATGTTTCAGGTTCATCATCATTTAAATGAAAGAAAGATGAGCCAATCTCATCCCCAACAACATGTATTGGGTGATTTTTGGGTTCTGATGGTCACTGACAATGTAGGATAAAATTACGTCTCTGTATATCCTCCCATGTTCACCTCCAAACACAGGAATGGTGGCATAAGTGAGGTCCATTTATAGTCATCCTCCAACCTTGTTAGCCCAAGTTCTAGATATGAGCATGACAAACTCTAGGGGAATGTATGCTACAAAAATTTCCATCACTACAATCTTCATGGATAATTGTCATAAAGAAACCACCATATCCTTTATCAATCCCATACATTTTTCTTTCTTAGAATCAAAGGAGTACAGGTCTTGGTAAGGCTTGGTAATATCCAGACCTAGTTTTTCCATAACAACTTTGGGCATGACATTGTGAGAGGCTCCTGAGTCCATAAGTAAGTTATGCGAGATCTTATCATGGAAATTCAAGGACATATAGAATGGAGGAGAAGCATCATATCCATATTCAATGTGTGGGGCCACAATAATGGTTGGGCTTTCATCTTGCAGACTAATGACATCAGAATATACACTAAAAGGAGTTTGTTTTAGAACTTTCATGATGGATTTTTTGAATGGTTTGTTTTTTAACAATTTTGTCAGAGGCATAGGGATATTGATCTTGCTCAACTCATGTTCTAGGCTGAAATAGGTTGGTGGCCTATCAAATTCTTTTATTTCAGGGACTATAGGTTTTAATAGGGGAAGTTGATGAGTTTTGGATGACATACCTTTATTTGGACTTGGCTTGGGGGGAGTTTCAACTTGTTTTCTTTGATCAGAGGTGGTGGATTTAGGAGCCCTTTCATCCATCCTCAAATCCTATTTCTTCTTGGGTTGATCTTGAATAACTCCCTCCTCCCATATCTGATCATCAAACTGATTTGATAATTTTTCTACCTCATATTATTGCTATGTTAAGTGATTGGTATGGTAATTTGTCTCATTAAAAAGAACAACAATATCATCCACAACATCACTATCTGCATCCATCTCCTCAATTTGATTGTTTTATAAAGGAGGCACTACCCTTTTATCATCAACATTTCTTCTTTCTCTCTGCATTATTTAAGGGGCATCATTAGACCTTCTGAACTGATTTTGTTTTCTATTTCCAACCCCTTAGAAAGCTTTGTTTGGTTGTTTGGATTCCCATTTTAGCTTGGCTATTTCAGAAGTTATATATTTCAAAGTTTTGGTAATTTCCTCAAGTTTGGGATCAGATGTGGTTGAGTTAGAGGAGGTAGGGGTATCCTCTCTCTGTTTTTTCTTCTCTTTATCAGATCTAGTCTTCAATCTGTCTTATTCCAAAATATTAGATTCAACCTCAATGGTTGCTTCCTGCATGGACAAAAGTGTGGTTGATATTCTCTCTCTTAGGAGGGAGAACTCTGCATCAAATGAATTATCATAAGTGATCTTGGTAGAGGCTTCAGTTAGTTTAATTTCATCTGAGATTCTACCATACATTTTATTGAATCTCTTGGTGAAGTCTGAAATAGATTCACCATTTTTTCTCTTTAGAGCCCCAAATTCATTGATATAGTAGAGGTAATATCTCTTATCTCCCCACTTCTTTATGAAAGATTCATCTAGTGCCTCAATATCTACAATGAAACCTGGAGGAATACCCCTAAACCATTTTTTGACTTCCCCATCCAGACTCTGTACAAACAACCTCATTCATACATCAACATAATCAATGTTAAAGTTATTTGTGAAGATGTAGAAGGATACCAAATGTTCTTCAAAAGTTACTTCACCTTCCCCATTATATATTGCAAAATATTTCATATAATCTGTGGCTGGGAGTGCATGTAAGCCTACAGAAAGCACTAGGGGTGCATATCTGGCAACAATTATGACATCCATCTTGTTAACAACCATGGTTTGAATAATAGGAATCTGCAAATTTATTGGAGATACAGGGGTGGATGTAGGAATGGATACTGAAGTGGAATCAAGATTTGAGGATGTATGAACCCCTTGGGAATTATGATTCTCAAGGCTATCAAATTCAAGCTGCTTGTGATGATGATTTGAAGTATTCTCTTGCTAAGCAACTTTTCCTTTGAGGGGGGAAGTATATCTCTGAGCTATAGTGGATTTTCTTAGTTTCCTTTCTAGCTCACAGACTACTGTGCTATTCTCAGGGTTAGAATGAGCCTTCTTGGATTTGTTGTTTTTAGATTTGGATCTGTTGAATCCCTTTCTGGGCGCCAGTATTTCCTCTTTAAATTTTACTTAGTGAAGTCACCAGGTGAAAGATGGCAGTCTATCTGTGTCTGATCTTTATTCACCATCAAAGGTCAGAGCTGATCAATTATCATTCTCCTAGGGAAATATATTTTGTTACTCCATTCCTCAGAAGTGGCGCCAGAAGAAGTTGGTCCTAAGGTCTACATCCGACTGCTAAAAGGGCAGAGCTAGGCCGCCTATCAGTTTTAGAATAATGATTCTTTGTTTTACTGGGTCAGTTTAGAGGGTTGGTTTTACCAATACAATCTCAAGGTTGGGTTTTAATAGAACAAGGATGAGGGTACTCCTTATTTGATGGCACACTAATGATAAACAGTGAAAAACAAAGGGTAAAAGAAGAGGAAAACAACACACCACTCAATGAGTAGCTTGTTGCAAGAAGTCTGATGCATAAAATAATATTTCAAGCATAAAACATGTATCAGAATGCAATTAGTCCCACAGGTTGCAAGAAAAACAAGACTTCACCAAGTCATAGCTGTAATCACAGGTTGCATGTTAATAAAGACAATTTAGGAAATAGTTGAAAAGGAAAGAAAAATACTTAGCACAAATCAAGATTGCATTCACAATAAGACACACACATATTAGAAAACAAACATTATCATCAATAGTGTATTCACCAGGTAGATACTTTAATCCATCTATATAATAGGTTCAACCAAGCTGATGTATTGATTTCTTCACCCAGAAAATCCCCGCCCTTCTCAATATCCAAAAAATGACTATTTAAAAGAGTTGCAGAGGCTCTCGTCCTTAGGGGACTAAGACCTAATTCTAGATTACTGTCTGTAAGACAAAATAACCAACCTAACTGATATTGCATGGAGTTCAACATTGGAACTCCGTACTAGACTTAACTGGTAACAAGTGGTTCTTATCACACACATAAGACCACTTGTTATCCAATATGGAAGAGTGTTGTAATGGCACAACTGGAACTGCTACTGGCAATGAGACGACATGTGTTGAACGGACTAAGATTGGTAGAAAAAGACTCGGAGTGGAAAAACATAGTTCATCATTAAACGATGGCATGCCTGTGATCTGGAGGCCACCAGAGAAAACTGGCTATAATGTAAGATATCTGCTTGAGTAAGAAGGTAGTCTTCTGAAGTGTTTTGGAACTCGTTGCGTCGAACTGGGATGATCTCCTATGTTATCTGTCTGTGATAGAGATTTTGGCAGCTAAGCACATTATGTGTTGACCTTTTTAGCTACTATCTGTACCTGTGAATTGTTCGTTGGAATGGTTGATGGCCAAACGGTCATGGAGGGGAACGTGGAGGTGAGCATTTAATGAGAAGGTAGGATGAGTGGATACGAGGGTAGATGACGTGGTGAGGTGACTTTAGGGGTGGCCGAGGGAGGTTTGGATCCACACCTCCTTTGGGCCCTTAATCCCCTTTGATGTACCATGCAGCTTCCTTGTGATACTATGGTTTCAATTTCAGCCCGCTCGAGAGTTTTTAACACCCGAGCTTGTTGTGGCACCGAAATGAACCCTAGCCATTGATATGGCTTGGTGCGATTTGCAATCTGGGGTGGAAGGTTGATAGGTGGCATGTAGGGAGTGGAGTTGTTGAGTGAGAGTGGGAGACATGTGTTGATATGGGAGAGGGGTGGTATATACGCGGGAGGTGATAGGCGTGAGTGGAGGAGAGGTGTTGGGTGGTGAGAGGAATGGTATTGGGAGGCAATCTGACAGGATTCCAGAGGGAGATTATGCGGTAAGAGGAATAGAGAGGGGGGGGGGGGATGGGATCATGGGAAGGCGCCACATTAGGTGGGGCCTGCGAAGAGGAAACATCTTTTCCTAGACCCCCCCCTCTCATTAAAGATAGAAATTTCGGGGGGTATGAGAAGTCATGAGGACCATTGATCTGAAGGATAGGGATGCCATTGATTGAGATTAGAATGTGGGTTAGGCGCCCCGTGAAAAAATGTCTTTCTCCTCCTTATGTAATCTCAAATGCCACAGAAGATGTCGATATGGCTTGAAGGCCATATATTTACCATCGATCATGTCAACCTGTCATCTGCCCATGTTTAGAGGCCGAGGAGGATTGTTTTGATTCCCTGAGTTCCCTATGGAATATTACTGATCTTCTAATGGATTTATTAACCTTGGTTGTCTCCTTCATAGATAAAACTTGGTGGACCTGCATGGAGTTCATTAGTGGTGAATACGATGACAAGTGTTCGAACTCGAACTAGATATGTGATTACCTTTCAAGCAATAAAAATGATGGTGTAGAAATGCAAAAGGTGAATAGGGTCCACGAAAATGAAAGTGAAGAACAGGCTAAACAATCAACAGAACTCAACATGATGGATGGATAGGGAAAAGGGAGAAAAGGATAGGGGTGTAGACCTAGGTACCAATAGTTAGACGAGACACATGCCTTGATGGTATGCAAGGGTTTCAAGAATCAAGGATGCCTAACGTCCCTGCATAATATTAGACATCCTCCATGTTTGATAGAACTTTCATTATGTGGTATGATCATTTTCATCATTTGTCATTCCCATCTACAGAAATATCCTAAATCAATTGGCTTACATATGGATGACCTATTCTACATGTTACCCTTCATATTGTATGAGTCATTGTACTATTTTGAATACCCTACCCAAGTATGTTGTGTTTGGAGGATGTGTTTCTTGATAGTATCTGTTGGGGATTTGATACTTATTGTTTCATTTATCATCAATTCTTGGGGAATAATTGCATATTTGGAGGCTTGCATATTATGTGTGGATATTGATAGAGAACTGGGCTTGATGAGGGTCTTACATATATGGTTCACTCTTTTTTTACCCTTAGCACATTCATGGAGATGAATACCCATCAACTAAGGGTTTTCCTTAAGTTTTATTTCTCATTTATTGATACTCCTTGAGATAGTGTGCCCTCACTCTAGGGCACATATCCCTAAGGTGCATGCCTTGGAAAGTTTGTTTTTCATTCGATGGTTAAGATATATTCATGAGGAGTGCCTTAACTTTGGGGATCTATTTTTAGCATGCGGTTGAGCTTTCAAGAAGGTTGGTCGACTCATATCATGGAATGATCCCTTGGTCACTACATCTTGGCACATTTATTGAGGACGCCTAACTACCCTACAGATAGTTATAGAGTGCCCCATCATTTTGAGATCATTGATGGAGTTAGCATAATGTTTCATGGTCTAGCACATGGTTTTGGGATTTTGTTCAAATTGGTTTAGTGGGATGTTTTTCTCTTTATGTGTATTTTCCTAGGTTTTCCCACTTTTGGCCCTTGGTTTGAGGAGAGATGGTTGCTTGCACATGCATTGGTACTAATGGCACACATTTTGAGGACATCCATATCTTTCCTTAATTACGACAATGCAAGATGTTAGCTATACAATATGCTCACAAAAAGTAGCTAGCAAAATGTAGTACATTTCGTTTTCTTTATCATGCAATAATTTTTTATATATCAATTGAATTTTGTTGAAATCTTAAGCTACAAGGTTTCAAACCAACACTCAACTAAAAATTCTCTGACTCATATATATTTTAATAAGATAACATAGATCTCACTGGAGACAAGATACACCTTGTTTATCTTTTCATGTTATGTTGACTAGCCACTACATGACCTTTGTTTAAATATTTTGTTGGAAATTTAAAGGATGTGTTGCCACCTCTGCTAATTTTGGAAGTGCATTGTGTCCTTGTATTCCTTCGAAGTTGAAGAGAGGCTACAAGGGGAGGATTTCTTTGATGGGTGTGAGTACACAAGAGGGGGGGATGAGACTACTTCTATAAATAGTTCTAGATGGGCCAAGATTCTCACAGCCAAAAATTCCAAATATCACCAGTACTCAATAAAATCCAAGTGCTTACTATGGTATATCCCCATGAATGCTTCAAACTCTTTCTCCCATTCCTATATTTTTAGTGTGTTCTTTGTCGAGTCAACTGTGTAAGTGTTCCTAGTGCAATTGTTATTTTTAATGGGCCTCTCAAACTCATATTTGCACCTATTTTAGCAAATGATCAATTATACTATACTATGCTTCTATTATCTCCCTCTCACACCTTTTCACTCCTCTCCTTTCCTCTCTAATATTAGACAAGACACAACACGTGTTTTTTCAATGTCAATACTCCATTTTTACCATCCTTCTTCCTAATTGACTAACATAACTAATTACCAACATAATTCTAAACTCTATCCATCGCTCATGCTTGGAGAAGGGGTTGAGGTCTAAAGCAAGGGCAAGTAAGTTAGGTCATGTCCAATTTCCAACCTAAATATACCCACATGCATCACTCAAATCCACCATTATACAACTCTTAATCACCTACAAAGGAGGATTTAGGGTGAAGAGAAGGATTGAATAATTTTCGATTAGGCACAATTTTAGTCCCATTTAGCACCCCAAATTAATTAAATTTTTGGCCAATAGTTGATGCTAATGACGCCAAATTTATCACTGAATATTCAAACAAAATAAAAAAATAAAAATAGACTACCCACAAAAAAAATAAAACCATTAATACCAATGTGTCGAGTTTTGTATACAACATCAATAACTAGTGTGGGAGCAGTGGTTTCTTGGATGGGGATTGGGTATTGGTCATGGGAATCTATTCTATTAATGCTGGATGAAATTCCTCATGGTTTTATGATTTTTTCATGTGGAGAGGAAGTCATTGTTTGATTACTAATAGGGACAAGTTGTTGACTATGGGAGGTTGAATTTCACATAGAAAAATTGCGAGTCTTAGTAACAAAATATACATAGTGAGTTGGGGCACCATTTTTGGAGAGTGAGCAAGAGTTTTATGATGAAGGACATGTCGAGCTCTCTCCTGGGAAACATTATCTCTATTCTAGGGAGATCTTCTCTTAAGAATTGTTGAGTTTACACAGGCTGGGCATATTCCCTCTCTGTTGGACGTTTTTTCTCACATATTGGGCACATTTCTCATTCACTGGAGGCATTTCATTAGTTATATGGTTGATAAATGTTGGATAGGCTGAGTTCATTCTTGTAGACAATGCCATAAGAAATTTGGGCTATTATTTTCCATTTTCATCATGTACCTTCCTATATAATCCAACCTATAGTAATGTTATGACTCATCCATGATTACTTTGTCATTTACAGAAGAGTATATAGTTGATTCCTATATTACTTAGGTCATATCTATTTCATGTGACCATTAACATATTGTTTTTGGTATTTAAATTCCTCATTGTTGGTGTTTAAACTCATAGCAACATTTTGTGAGTTATTGTTATTTTTCTATATTCATTGGTGGAGATGGTAATATTATTCAAAGATAGAAATTTGTTGGTAGGAAAATATATAACAACAGGAAGAAGGAATTTTTTTCACACTAGTATGTCTTATTATTTGTTATGTAACATTATATATTAGTATGTATTTCAAGGGAATATGTCTTATTATTTTTTCATTTGAATGTTCAATAACACCTTAAAAATGGCAACTTTAAATGTAACATTGTTTCCTCCTAACTTGGATAAGAATAAAATTTTAACATAGGTATATTATTAATGGTCCAAGAAGGAACTTCATTATCACTTGAAAAAACTTTGTCTCAAAATAATATCTATTATCCTTTGATACCATCTCATCTAGCATCATAAAGACATTTAATTTGTAGGCAAATTGACTATTGTTGGTCATGTTATTCAAGTTTCTCATGTTTATTATGTGTCCTATTGCTTTCCTAGTATGGCTCAACCTTAGTTACTTGAGAAGATTTTGACATCTTATCTATGGTGAAAGTATGGTGGATATTAAAGGTTTCCCTTAATGCCATGGGATGTTTAGACCATCTCTAAGGACAAGGGGGGTGTTGGATGATTTATGTTTCCACTTATGGAAGTATTTTGTTATCCATGTTGTTGGTTTGGTGTCTTCAAACTTCATCTCCTTGAACTTCAATCAAGTAGAAAAATGCAAAGGAAAGACAAGGAATGAAATGAAATGGAAATACAAGACAAGGCATGGCAAGGAAAGGAAAGGCATGGAATGTCAAGGCAAGGCAGGAAATGGCATTTCAAGGAAAGGAAAGGCATGACATGTCCACCTGAATGTCATTAGGAGGCAATTTGCAACTCACCATAACATGTAAGCCATGCCTTAGATAAAAAAAATACATTTATGTTGGACTCCTCACACCATATTCCATCTAGGGGGATCCCTCTTCTATGATTCTGTCACCCATAAAAGTGATTGTTAGAGGATCTATGAAACTAAGGTTTTTTCAGTGAGGCAGAATGCAAATCCAACACAGGGGGTCAAATTTCACAACCCGTATGTCGAGTGATTATGAGCACCATGGTCACATGGGTGTTGGCCATATGGACCTTCTAGAGCTTACATAACTCAGTTACGTCACCCAGTTGTGATTTTGTGCCCTTGGACCAAATTCTCATTGTGTCCCTCAATGACTCCAGGAGGTGAATTGCAACTTTCCATAACATGCAAATAATGCCTTGGATCGATGAATTGTTAGTTCATTTGGACTCCTAGAACTAGATTTCATCTATGGGTACCCATCTCCTATGATTCCATGACTCAAAAAACTGTTTTCTTAGAGGATATCTAGAACTAGGGTTTTACTCAATGAGGTAGAATGAAAATATGACATAGGGGATTGAATTTCAAAACCCCTGTGTCGGGTTATTTTGGGAATCATTTTCACATGGTATTTAACCATATGGACCTTCCATATATTACATAACTCAACTAGCTCACCCGGTTGTGATTTTTTGCCCCCGAAACAAATTGTCATTGTCTCATTGAATGACTTCATAAAGTGAGTTGTAACTCGACATAACACGCAAATTGCGCACCAGATTCCAGCTAGGGGGACCTCTTTCTTGTGATTTCATCTCGCCCAAAAAATTCTTTGTTAGAGGATATCCATAACTAGGGTTTTTCTGAGTGAGGCACAATGCAAATTCAACACATGGGGTCAACTTTCACAACCCCTATGTCAGGTGATTATGGGCACCATGGTCGCATGGGAGTTGGTTGTACGGACCTTTCATAGCTTACGAAACTCAGTTACATCACTCGATTGTGATTTTGTGCCCCCAGATCAAATTGTCATTATGTCCCTGAATGACTTCAGGAGGCGAATTGTAACTTTCCATAACACAAAAATCGTGCTTCCAATCGATGAACCGTTAGTTTTGTTGGACTCCTGGAACTATATTCCATCTAGGGAGACCCATCTCCTATGATTCCATCACCCAAAAAAGTGTTTGTTAGAGGATCTCCATAACTAGGGTTTTGCTAGGTGAGGCACAATGAAAATCCGACACAGGGGTCGACATTGAAAACCCATGTATCAGGTGATTATGGGCACCTTTCTCGCATCGGTGTTGGCCATACAAACCTTCCAAAGATTACATAACTCAGTTACATAACCCGATTGTGATTTTGTGCCCCCGTATGAAATTTTCATTGTCTCCCTAAATGAACACAAGAGCTGAGTTGCAACTCGCCATAACACGCCAACCATAACTAGAATTGATGAAACACCAGTTCTGTCAGACTCCTGGCACCGGATTCCAGCTAGGGGGACCCCTCTGCTATGATTCCATATCTAGAAAAGGTGTGTGTTATAGGATCTCCAAAACTAGGGTTTTTCTCAGTGAGGCACAATGCAGATCTGACACAGGGGGTCAAATTTCAAAACCCTTGTGTGGGGCGATTGTGGGCATCATGGTCACATGGGTGTTGGCCATATGGAATTGTTGGAGCTTACAAAACATAGTTACGTCACCTGATTATGATTTTGTGCCCCCATCAATGCATAAACTTCAGGTAGATATTGTACATGAGTACTATTGATGATGTAAGTTTAGATAAAATTTATTTCATTGAATTGAGATCAAGACACCCCAATTCTAGAAAATATAATGTTCTCACCATTAAACATTTTAAATACCCCAGTCTGTAATGAGGTCGTAAATTTAATGAAATAAGGTATTTATGTGTGCAAATAGCTATGGTTCTAGCATTTAGTGTAATTCTATTACTTCACTCTATTTGTATCAATCTTTCTTTTATTTTCGACATCCAACACATTTCCGTCTACAAGAAACACATGGAAACTATGACTATAAAAACCCAAAATTTATTACAATAACATTTAAGTGTTAATTTGGGATAGATTTGGATCCATATGTGAATGGAAAGAGACTTCCCTCAGTGAATAAATTGCAACAGTAATTAAACATGTCATTAGGGGAAACTAACAAACTAGGTCAGTGTGGAGAATGCATGCGATGTGTTTGACAAAATGCACAAATGGGATGTGGTATCATGGCTCACAAAGAGCACTAGAAATGCACTGTGGGATCCATTAAATATTGTTTTATTAATCAGTTGCATGCTAAAAAGGATGAACATAATTCATATCTAGAGGGATTATCATACTTGGATTTGCAAAAGTAAGGGAAATTTAAACAAATAGACATTGGGGAACCAAATATTGTTGGGATTTTTTTCCTCAAATGATTTCAAAAACACAAGGATGGATATTCCAAATATAAAGTTGCAATATGAATTAAAGGAAATGATTGAAGCGAGATATGTCAAATAAATTTTGTCTGGATGCACTTTCACCAACTTTCTTGCACCAAACAATTCTTCTAACATCTCTAGCTTAATGAGAATTGTATCTTCATTAATTGTAAGTGAAAATTAGAGGAATGTTGTTTCATTAAATAAATCTAAATATTTTAATGGCATTGGATGCACTTAGAAATATGATTCATATAAGCAATTGAGATCTTCTCCATATGATGTTTCACCACCTCATTTCTTTCAAATTCAATTATCAGGAACCCTTTCATCTCAAGGACTTAGCTCAGTTCCAACATCTCCATCTAAAAAATCATGTTTTTTTTTTACAGTATGGTAGATCTTTACATTTAAACAATTTTTCCCATGGAAGACAATAATTAGATATTCAAGAGACTTCCATAAGAGGGGAACTTGAGGAGTCAGTAAGTGAAGCTTCAATGATTCATAAAAATTCATTATTAAAGGCCTATGAATCTGACAAAAATATTGGCATGTCTTTCCTTTCATTGACATGACATGCCTTTCCTTGCCTTGACATTCCATGTGTTTCCTTGAATTTACATGCCATGGCTTACCATGCATTGCCTTACCTTGACATGCCATGATTTTCCTTTGCACATCATGCATGCCTTCTCATGCCTTACCATGCATTGCCTTACCTTGACATCCATGCCTTTCCTTGACATTCCATGCCTTTTATTTCCCTATCATGATTTTCCATGTGTTGTCATGCATTTCCATGCCTTTCCTTGCCATGCATTCTATTACCTCTCCTTGTCATGCCTTTCCTTGACATGTCATTCCCTACCATCCATTGTCTTGCCTTGACATGCCATGCCTTGCCTTGACATGTCATGACTTTTCTTTCCTTTCCATTCTTTGTTATGCCTTACCATGAGTTTCCCTGCCATGCCTTTCCTTGCCATGCATTCTCTTTTCTTTCCTTTCCATCTCTTTCCTTGACATTCCAAGCCTTTCCTTGACATTCCTTGCCTTTCCTTGCATGCCTTGCCGTGCCTTTCCCTGACATGCCTTGCCTTTACTTTCCATGCCTTTCCTTGACATTCCATGCATGTCCTTGAATTGACATGCCATTCCTTACATTGAAATTTCTTGCCTTGCGACCACGGTGCCCACAATCGCCCAACACAGGGGTTGTGAAAGTCAATGCAGTATCCCCAGCCACCCCAGTGTTGGGCTATGCCACGTGAAATAAATTTTCAAATTGTGTACAATATAAAGCATATGAATACTATGCAAATACACAGTTATAGAGAGTAATAATGGAAAAACACATGCAACATACACAGGAAAAACCCATAAGAACAAATGCATAAATAAAGTTGCAGCATGTAATTTAACACAAAATTGACACTTATCTTTGATATAAATACCACCAAATATGTGTAGACCTTCCATGGTCCTCCTATACTTAAACCACACTGCTCAGTAGTATTAGCAGTGGATCACCCCCGAGATGGGACTAAACTCTACCTAGGAAAAGGAATTCTTAACTAGGATTATGTAGCTCAGACAACAGGAAAACATCTCTCTCATGTGCTAACTCAAACTAACATCCTACAATCCCTCATTCCCCACATTCTTATCCCACCCTAGGAAATGTGCCCCTTCTCCGCTCAACAGTTCTTCGACTGCCTCATTTCCTTTCTGGGGCTTCAACAATAGGCCAGGCATGAAGTCTCAGAGCCTTGTAGCTACAATTTGGCACCTTCAGGAAACAAATTCCCAGCAATTCTCTCACCTATAAATAATTTCTCTTAGTCCTGAAAACCCATCTCTTCAGTATCCCATAGGCCTGACAACCCACTTCTTTGGTCCAACTCTTATGTTAACCAAGTACATGAACATGTACATGTATAGTACCGGTTCGGTAAGGTACATGTGCATTGTTCATGACAAGGAGGTAGGACGGACAACTAAAAAATCCTTGAAGGAAGGAATGGAGGAATGATGGAATTCCCCAAAATACATTAATTCCAAGCTCTTGAAATAACCAGGTACATGTACAAGCATAAGTATGGATTTGGTACTAGTTCAAGTATCGTACATATATAGTGATGGTAAAAGGCAATTATGGAGGACAACTAAAAATTCATGAGTGAAGGAATCAAGGAAATGATGACCTAAATGGAATGATGGAAAATGCACTAAGTCCAAGCTCTTTGTATGCATGTGCCCAACTTGACACTTGTTAGGTTAAGAGCTACTTTATCCCACTTGTCCCCATCCTTTAGAAATTAGGATAAAAATAATTATTCATATTTTATACTTTAAGGAATATTAATATAATATTCCTTTTTAGCTTAAGATCCCTGGATTAGCCCCTTATCCTTAACATTTATCCCCATTTCCCTAACTAGTGGAGTTTAGTCCCCCATACTCTTTTACCTGGTTGGTCTACATGCAATGATGTATTTTTCATTAATATTTGCATGTGAATACATTTACATTTACATCACATATATACTTGTTCTTTTTGCATCCCATCTCACCAACCTAATTACATTTTTATTTCCATTTACAGCTAAGGTTCGGCCTAGGGGTATTACATTCCCCTCCTCCTTATTTATGCACTTTCCTCAGTGCAATATATACACACATACAACCAAAATTTCAAATATCCTCAAAAGGATGTGGTTATTCTTCCTGGATAACATCCTTGTTCTGCCAAGTTGCATCTTCAAGACCGTACCAGATCCATTGGACCTTTACTATCTCTATGGCCCAATTATGTAGTTTCTTGATCTTTTGGTCTAGTATGCACACCATATGAACTCAAAAGGCACTTTCTTGCTCCACCTGAATCACATTCCAATCAATGACATGATTAGCATTAAGTATATACCTTTTGAGTAGTGATACATTGAATACACTATGAATAGACATTAATGCAGGAAAGACAAGCATGTATGCTACAGGACCAATCCTCTCTAGAATTTCAAAAAACCCACAATAATGAGATGCCAACTTTGAAAAATTCCCCAACTTCGGGGAACTTTTGTTGGCCTTTAATTTCAAGAAAACATGGTTTCCCACTTTAAATTCCCTGTGAGTTCTTCCCTTATCAACATACCTTTTCTACCTATCTTGAGAAACCTTTAAATTCTATTTTATTTTCAACATTTTCTCTTCCATTTCCCTAAGTAATTTTGGCCCAACCACTTATCTATCTATTGTATTGTCCTAACTTACCGGTGTGTTGCACCTTTTGACATAAAGTGCCTTAAATGGGCTCATCTTTAGAGATTCTTGGTACCCATTGTTATAAGGAAAATCTACTAAGTGTAGGTAGGTAGTCTTCCTATTTTGATGGTTTATCCATCAAATACATCCTCAACATATCCTCAATCACTTGGTTCACCCTCTATGTTTTTCCATCTGATTCTAGATGTTAAGTTGTGCTAAAATTCAAGTTCATTCCAAATCCATTAAATAATCTGTAACACACCCACTACAACATAATGAAATTTTCTTTCTATATTTGAACTCGCTATCCCTTCTAAGCTTGAATCATGAATTTAAAACTCTCGGAGCTTCATGCTCCCATGACCCCGAGACCTTAGAAATCTATTCTTTCTTGCATAAGGGTTCCAGACCCAGATTGCATGAACCC
>JZKD02S1631501.1:595428-608041 GCA_000966675.3 Picea glauca | reverse complement strand
ATTCAGATCTACCCGTGTCTTAACGAAAAAACACTAGCTCCCCTTCTTTAGTCCATATCTTGATAGAACCACATACATGCCTAAATGCAAGCGCCTTTCACAACTCACGACTTCGCGAGTCGTGAGTCAAAGACCCTCGAATTTTCTTCACCAATCGTCGATACCCAAGATTTCGATATGGTATGGCCCCTCCTTATTAGTGCTCTCCACGCGTGACCACTAGCTAGGGCTAACTAGTAGCCTTGCTCGCAACTCACAAGCTCGTGACTTCTATAGTCGAAGTTGATTCCCCTCAACCTCCGAGACCCCGATATGCGATATGGCAAGGAGGCCTTGACTCAATGGTTTCTCCTACTTCTCGCTATTTGGGACTTCACGACTCCAAGGGTTTGGTCTTCCACCTCCGAACTCAGGATCCCTCGATACATGATGTATCGAGATGCCAGATCCCATGACTATCCTTCCTCTTTGATCAATGGCCCAGTTCATATCGCGATGTCACGACTCAGGACTTCATGACTCCAAGAGTTAGGTCTTCCACCTCCAAACTCGCGAATCCCCGATACGCGAAATGTTCAGATATCTTCCACCTGTCCTCTTACATGGACGGTCCTAATCCTCTCGTGACTTTGCCACTTGCGAGGTCAAGAGACTTCCTCCTCTAACTCCCGATTTCTGAATCCCTGATAGAGAGGATCTCGCGACACATGTCCTCCTGCAGATGGATGGTTCTAATCCTTTCATAAATTCAGAACTTCTGATGTTGAATGTCCCGAGCTTCATCCTCTAGTCTCCCGAACTTTTGAATCCCCGATATCCCGATACAACCTCTTCGGGACTTTCTCTCTACTGCTCTTCGCCTGAGGTTTTAAACCTCGTGAAACTCTCGACAAATCCAACGACTGTCAAGTTTTTTAGATAAGATCTGACAGCTCAGATCTTTCCCACGATGTGCCTTCTCCCATTGCTCCTTGGACGTGGAAAAACCAACAGTCCAAATACTCCCACAGACCTTGGGGATCTATGGTCCCGATTCCTTCGCTACTCACGAAGATAAAGGAAAAAGGGGTTAAGGCATTTAACTCCCTCATGTATTCTTCCAATATAACGGTTGTGAATGAACACAAATCTTCTGACAAGATCTCATCCATTGATAGATACTTATCCTTCGAATCCTCAAGGAATTCTGTGACCTCTGCACCTCTG
Source organism: Picea glauca (assembly GCA_000966675.3). Lineage (NCBI taxonomy): Eukaryota > Viridiplantae > Streptophyta > Pinopsida > Pinales > Pinaceae > Picea > Picea glauca. Next base: position 606,835 of record JZKD02S1631501.1, on the reverse strand, counting down.
TAGAGTCTTTGCACGCAAAGTGCTACCTCTTCTGAGATTTTCAAAAAGGTGTCTCTATGGGGAGGTTTATCCAGGGTATCACCTGAGACGGATAAGGGTGTAGATTTTCTGAGAAACGACTTGAATTCTGAATTGATTCAATGTGCATATATACATATAAATCTATTTATAAACATAATCCATACATGGCCCTTCTATTATAAGCATGCAACCACCATTTCTAAATAAAAACACTACACAAGAAGTCTTCTACTCAAACCATTCATAAAACTGCATAGACTAAGAGCATATATGTCAGTATATAAATTTCACGATGCAAGATGTAAAACACTTTTTAGAAATAACACCAGAAGTGAGTGCAACTGTTGAGAGGGGTTCTCGTTTCCACCCAACCGTAGGCTCGGCAATTCCAATAGGATTTACCGCTAGCCACCCCCGAGCTGAGACCACGATGTTGCGAGACTGTGTCTCTGTTTTCCAATGACCGAGAACGAGGGTTACTCTCCCCCTTCTCTGCTATGACTCACTCTGTATTTTCCAGAGTTCTCTTCCTCCCCTCATGTCTGCCCCCTCTGCACTTCTTCCTCATGCATTTTCCTCTTGCGAGGTTGCGTGTGGTGTGATTTCCCTCGCGGTGGTCAGGCCCGAGGCTCCTATGGATGGGCAGTTCACTTCACCCATCCCTCATTAATTCCTAAGGATCCATCTACCTACCAACCTGCGGGTAATTTATTTCAGGCCAGCGAGCTGCTCTTGGTTCTCTGGGCTAGTGAAGTCCAAATATGGTATTGTTTTCTATGGAAGTTAACGCCACCTTTCCAAGTGCCTTCCACCACATTTCTTCAGCCATCATGGTCTCTTTTTCAACATATCCCCTCTCAACAGTCCTACAATATAAATTCATAATATTATTCACATTCATCGACCTTTTTCACAAGGTCCATTCACATCACACATTCACATTTTTGAGTTTGCCACAGTTCTTGGCAAGTATAGTTATTTTTACAAACTGGGGGAAACATGGTGTTACATAATCCTTTCCAAAAATTTGATGTAAATTTTGGATCTCTGTCAGACGCAATTGTCTTGGGTATACCATGCAGTCAAGCAACTTCTCTCATATAAATATCAATAATGTTGGCTTCCTTGTGAGTGATCTTTACTAGAATAAAATGGGTAGATTTAGTAAGCTTATCCACCACTACCATGATAGAATCATGTTGCTTGTTTTTGTTGGGAAGTTTGGTTATGAAATCCATTGTTACAACTTCCCATTTCCACTAAGGAATGGGTATTGGTTGTAGCAAACTAGTTAGGTGTCTATGCTCATCCTTGACCTTTTGACACTCCAAACATTTAGCAATGAAATCAACAACTTCTTTCTTCATGCCTGGCCAATAACATTGGCTATTGACATTTGAGTTAGTTTTATGATAACCTGGGTGCCCAACATAAGGTACATTATGCATTTCTCTCAATATTAGATTTTTCAATTCCTGGGAATTTGGTACATAAATTTTTCCCCTAAACATGAGAATTTCATCACTTCCAATCTTGTAGTCTTCAATTTCCTGCTGCAAAATACCTTGCTGTAATTTTGTTATTATTTCCATGTATTGCAAATCTGATTTTGTAGCCTCTATGATTCTGTCTTTCAAATATGATTGGTACATGCTATTGGTTGTATCATGCAACTTATGGACTCTTCTGCTAAGTTCATCAACCACCTTGTTCTCTTTCCCTTTGATATGATTTATACCAAAGTCATATTCGTTGAGAAATTCTAACCACCTACTTTGCCTGGAATTTAGAGTTGGTTTTCCAAATAAATATTTCAGACCATTGTGGTATGTCCTCAACTCAAACATTTTCCCCATGAGGTAGTGCCTCCACGTCTTCAAGGAATGCACTATGGATGCCAACTAAAAATCATGAGTAGCATAGGTCCTTTCATTCTCCTTAACTTCCTTGATTCATAGAATACCACATACCCATTTTGACTGAGGAATCCATCCATCCCTTATTTACATGCATTAGTGAAAACAAAAAAGTCTTCATTTGTATCAACATTCCTTAGTATTGGAGCACTTGTTAATAATTTATTCAAGTGTTGAAAAGTCTTTTCACAATCCAATTTCCACTAAAACTTCGCCCCCTTCTTTTGCAAGGAATTGATCAGGTGTGCAATCTTTGAGAATCCCTCAATAAATATCCTATAGTAACTTGAAAGGCCCATGAATGATCTAACCTCTGTCACATTCTTTGGTGTTGACCATCCCCTAATGGCCTCAATATTTTTAGGATCTACTTCTATCCCTTCCTCTGAAATGATATGCCCCAAATAATGAATTTGCTTCTAATAAAATGAGCACTTGAGCAATTTGTCATACAAATGATGCTCCCTTAATACCTGTAACACCACCCTCAAGTGTTTTTCATGCTCTTCCTCCGACTTAGAATATATAATATTTTCATCTAAAAATACAATGACAAACTTATCTAAGTATTCTCTGAAAATATCATTCATTAAACACATGAAAACAACTGATGCATTTGATAACCCAAATGGCACCACTGTGAAATCATAATGATAATACCTTATTCTGAAAGCAGTCTTGATGATGCTTTCTTCTTTAATTCTTACCTAATGATAAACTTCCCTGAGATCAAGCTTGGAGAATATTTTTTCATCTTTCAATTGATCAAATAGGTCATCGGTTCTTGGAAAAGGATACTTATTCTTCATAGTTTCCTTGTTCAAATGACTGAATTCAATGCAAAGTCTTAATGTTCCATCTTTTTTCTTCATAAATAATACTGAGGAACCCCAAGGTGACACACTTGGGCATATATACCCCTTCTTTAGAATATCTTCAAGTTGCATTAGCAATTCCTTCAATCCTAGTGTACTCATTATGTAAGGGATCTTGGATATCGGGTCTGATCCAGGCATTAGATTGATGGAGAAATTAATATATCTTTCAAGGGGTAAACTTGGTATTTATTTAAATACATATTCAAACTCGTTTAGCACTGCATAATATTAAATATTTGACACCTTATCTTTAGGTGTCTCTTCCATATGTGCTGCAAATATTTGACGCCCTTTTCTGTAACATTTCTTCAGATGTAATGTTGAAATTTCTCTGACAGTTACTTCTTTGGGAATTCCATGTACTCTCCTTAGGTTCCCTTCCTCATCTCAACATTTAAATTCATTATTATAAAAATTTAGGATAGGATGGTATTGTTACAAACAATCCATACCAATTAGATAATCATAGGAACCTAAAGGTAAGATGTTCAAATATTCCCTGGTGCTCAGTCCATTCACATCCATTGGACATGCCTTAACCATCTCATTAATTTTTCTTTTAGCTCCCATAGCCAACTGCACCAACCAATATTTTCCATTATTTCTTCTTGGAAAATGAAATATTTCCACCATATTAGGATCTATATAACTATGACTATCTCCTGAATCAATTTAAATAACAATGGTTTGGTTGTTGATATTACCTTCCACTTCAATCATATGTGGCTAAAAATCATCTTCCTTGCTGTCCAAGGTTGCATATATCCTAGGTCCATTTTTTCCCATGTCCTCCATAGTCTCATCTTATTGTACATTTTGAACAAACCTCACTTTATCACCTCTTTGAGGACAATCTTTAAAAATATGATCTCCCCCACAACCCAAACATTTAATAGGTGGTTTCCTTGGTCTTTGCCCCCCTGTATCAATCATTTTTTTTGTATCTCAAAGATGGTTGTCCCTGAGAATTATTTCTTAAGAATGGTATCTTAGTCCCCTTCTTCCTCTGTTCCATTTTTTTTTCTTATTGTCTTCCCAATATTTTTGGAAAGTCGTATTTCCTTTATGTTGATCATAAAGGAATTTATCTCACATTATGGTCTCCTCCAATGTTTTGGGATCATCATATTGTATATTATCATTGATGAATGATGGGAGTCCACTCAAGTACCTTTGAATCTTAATTGGCTCTTCCTTGATGAAAGAAACATCCTTTAGTAGTTCTAAAAACCTTCTTTCATATTCATTTATGGTCATGTTTCCAATATTGAGTTAGAAGAACTCATTCATTTTCTTGTCATAGTATCTCTTAGTCAAGTATTTCTTTTAAAAACACTTCTTGAATTCCTTCCAAGTAACATTTTTCTCATTAATGTGTTGCACCTGCACAAATTGGTCCCACCACATGGATGCCTTTCCCTTGAGCTGATAGATGGAAATTATTCCCTATGCATGTGAAGAGTAATTATGCAATTGAAAATATTTCCTCATGCCTAGCAGCCATGTTTCAACATATTCATCCTTCTTGTGCTCACCATCAAATGTAGGAGGCTTGATTTTGTTCATTTCTCCTTCTAGCTCATCCACCCTAGACCTCCTCTTATGCTTCCTGATAGGGGATGGACTTGAGCTACTATGTTCTCTCCTAGTGGAATGACCTAGGGAGTGATGGTGATATCTACCAACATTTATTTCTCTTCTCCTCTCATTAGGGGACCTATGAATTCCTCACTTGCTTGAGCCATTCTCATTATCCATGTTCTTTTCTATTCTTTCCAAGATCTGCATTAACTTTATGTTGAAGTCCTTCTGTTGCTCCTTGTATTTCATAAGCCTCTCATTATCATATTTATAACTTTGGACATCCTTCTAAAAAATTTTAATGGTCTCCACCAAGTTTATGTTTTCTTCCTTTCCTTCTCCATGAGCATTTGAGTTTTTAGCTTCATTACCCATATTGGCATACATCCCTTTGATATCATCATCCTGGATGTAAGCCCCCTATGTATATTTCATGAAACTGAACTCTGTGTTGATCCTACTATGTTCTAAATATTGTTAACTCTACAAAATGTGCAGCCAACAAAACCTATTAGGTTAATTGATTTATCCATTACATGAAATTATGAACAATTGTGATTCAGTATTGCATCAAAATTATTTCTTTTGATTTCCAGAGAAAAATGAATGTCCAGATCGATTTTCTGGGTGAACAATTTTATTCTACTATTCAAGACCTTTCCAACGCCTGCTTCCATGTTCAATTCTAAGTCTTGAGAAGAAAGTTATGGTTATTTGAAAATTCATCCTTTTTGTGAGGGAAAACCTTGTACAAGTGATCTTATTTGGGACATGAATTAGCTCTTGGACCCATGCTGAATCCTCTCCTAAGGTTCAAAATCCCTTGTGATTTCCCTCAAATTCAATTCCATAGAAATCATAAACCCACAGGCTCCTTCTCTAAGTACCTTCTCTATCTTAAAATAAACTTTTGGGCACTAGCCCCCTTACTTCGGCCCAAAACTCATGTGACCATGGGCTTGAACCAGAAGCTTACTTAAAAGGTGCTTATCTGGAGCTTTTGGACTCCAACAATTCACAACTTCGAGCTTTGGAGGTTTCTTCCCCAACACATTCCAAATCCCCCAAATTTTGAAGTGGCGAATTCCTCGAATAGATGCTTCTCTAGAGCTTCAAGACTCTAACGCTACAAATATTCAAGCTTCAGAAGATTTATCAACACAACACAACACTTCCCCTGAACACCTAAGTGGTGAATTCCCCAAGCATGCACTTCTTTGAAGCTTTGGGACTCCGATGCTCTGGAGCTTCGGGCTTCAGAAGATTTCTCAACACAACACAACACTTTCCTCGAACACTGAAGTGGTGAATTCCCCGAACATGCACTTCTCTGGAGCTTCAAGACTCTGGTGCTCTGGAGCTTCAGGATTCAAAATATTTCTCAACACAAAACAACACAATTCACTTGAACGCCAAATTGGAAGACTACTCCAGTTCTCTCTGGCTTCAGAGCTTCGGCCTTTGGAGGTTCTAATCACACAACATGCCAATCCTCCTGAACGTCGAAGTGGAGAACTCTTGGAGAGTCCAGGGCTTAATGGTCCATGGATGTTGTCACGATCTACGATCACAAATAACTCCAGGACTCCAGGACTCTAGGTCTTCCTATGAATTCAACATGGAAAACCTTTGAACTGTCAAAGGTTGAAGCGACAATCTACAACTCACACTCCTCCAACAAACAATGAATCATATCTACTCCAAAAATCCAGGCTTCGGGAGTTCCCACTATTGATCATCTCCAAACCCTTGAAAGGTTGAATGCCAAATTGGTCAAGGGAATAGATCCATGGTCCACGTGTCCCTGATAGTGAACAACCTTGATTTACTCTAGGCTTCGGGACTTCAGGCATTTTCATGCTTAAACACTTTTCACCCATGATCCTTTGAATTTCTAAACTTCTGGACACTCACTAATATACTAACACGTGTCCCTGATGACTAATGGTCAGGATTCACTCTGGAGTTCATGACTTTGGGAGATTTTCCTGTTGGTAACACAAGAACTCATTTCTCTCGGAGTGTTGAACCTTTGAATTGCTGTGAGATCTACGACTCATGTTCACCTATCCGCAGATCCAATGGTTGGGATATGATATTATCACATGAACTTCTCTTCTAATATGGGGTTTGATCCAACAACCTAGATCTATGCTCAGCCAATCCAACAACTGACACTCCTCGAACTGTTCTATGACGTAGATTCACTTCGGGACTTTAGGGATTTTGCCTCCTTTCCAACAAACAACAAAAAATTGTCAGAGTAGCAAAGTATGAAGGACTTGAGTGCTTAATGACTGCACACCTTCTCCATATCTAATGGATGTGAGGGATATTTCTTCTCCCAAATCTAATCTTGTGGCCCAAATAAATGGTTGTTGCGGTTTCTTCCTCTCTTGTATTTCTCGAACCGCTACACCTGCTGAGCTTTTGAAAACAATCCAAGTGTTCTCTCAGTGCCCTCCTAGCACCCATGGACGCACTGTAACTTCAATTCTCTATGAAATTTCACTTCAATTTCAACTTGCTCGGCCCTTCCAGGCTCAGTGTTGAAAACTGAGCTCTGATACCATATTGTAGCATCCACAACCACCCCAGTGCTGGGCTATGCCACGTGAAATAAATTTTCAAACTATGTACAATATAAAGCATACAAATACTATGAAAATACACAGTTTTATATAGATTAATAATGGAAAAACACATGCAACATACACAGGAAAAACCCATAAGAACAAATGCATAAATAAATTTGCAGCATGTAATTTAACACACAATTGAAACATATATTTGATAGAAAGACTACCATCTGCGTCCAGACCTTCCACAGTCCTCCCAGACTTAGAACACGCTACTCAACAATCTCAACAGTGGGTCACCCTTGAGCTGGGACTAATATCCACCTAGGAAAAGGAATTATTAACTAGGTTGATGTAGCTCAGACAACAAGAAAAACTTTCTCTCAGGTACCAACTCAATATGACACCTTATAGTTCCTCATTCCTGACATGCATTTCCCACCCTAGGAAATGTGCCCCTTCTCTGCTCAATAATCCTTAGACTACCCCATTTCCTTTATGCGGCTTCAACAACAGGCCAAAAAGGAAGTCTCAGAGCCCTGTAGGTGCAATTTGACACCTTTAGGAAAATAATTCCCAACAAGTCACTCACCCAAAGATAATTTCACATGGGCCTGGCAACCTGTCTCTTCAGTATCCCATGGGCTTGACAAACCACTTCTTCAGTCCAACTCTTTTGTTAACTAAGTATAGGAACATGTACAAGTATAGTATTGGCTCGCTAAGGTGCATGTGCGTTGTTCATGACAAGGAGGTATGATGGACAGCTGAAAAATCAATGAAGGAAGGAATGGATGAATGATGGAATGCCTCAAAATGCACAAAGTCCAAGCTCTTGAGGTAACCAGGTATAGGTATAAGCACAAGTACCGGTTTGGTATGAGTTTGAGTATCATATAGGTACAGTGATGGTAACATGAAATTATGAAGGACAACTGAAAATTCACGAGTGAAGGAATCAAGGAAATGATGGCTTGAATGGAATGATGGAAAATGCACTAAGTCCAACATATTTGTATGCATGTGTCCAACTTGACACTTTTCAGGATGACAAATATTTTGTCCCTCTTGTCCCCATCCTAAAAAAATTAGGATAAAAATAATTATTTAGATTTTATACTTTTAGGAATATTAATATAATATTCCTTTTTTATCTTAAGCTCCCTATCTGAGCCCCTTATCCTTAATATTTACCCCCCTTTCCCTAACCAGTGGAGTTTAGTCCCCCCATACTCTTTTACCTAGTTGGTCTGCACACAATGATGTATTTTTCAGTAATATTTTCATGTGAATACATTTACATTTACATCATAGATGTACTTGTTCTTTCGTCATCCAGACTCACCATTCTAAGTACAATTGTATTTACATTTACAAATGGGGTTCAGACTAGGGGTATTATGGTCAACCCCCTGTGATGGATTTGCATTGTGCCTCACTGATCAAAACCTAGTTACGAAGATCCTCTAAAAAACACTTTTTTGGGCGACAAAATCACACGAGAGGGGTACCCCTAGCTGGAATCTGGTGCTAGGAGTCCAACGGAATTGAAGGTTCGTTGATGTAAGGCACAGATTGTGTTTTATGATGAGTTACAATTCTCCTCCTGAATCCATTCAGGGACATAATGAAAATTTGGTCCGGGGGCACAAAATCACAACCGAGTAATGTAACTGAGTTTTGTAAGATCTAGAAGTTCAATATAGACAACACCCATGAGACCATGATGCCCACAATCATTCAACAAAAGGGTATTGAAAACTGACCCCCTATACCAGATTCCCAATGTGCCTCACTGAGAAAAACTCTAGTTCCAAATATCTTCTAACAAATAATTTTTTGAGTGATGGAATCATAGGAGAGGAGTCCCCTAGCTATAATTTGGTGCTAAGAGTCCAACGGAAATGACGGTTCATCGATCTAAGGCACGATTTGCATGTTATGTTGAGTCCCAACTCGCCTCCTAAATCCATTCAGAGAGACAATGACAATTTGGTATAGTGGCACAAAATCACAATCGAGTGACATAACTGAGTTTTGTAAGCTCCATACAATGCATATGGCCAACACCCACATGACCACGGTGCGCACAATTTCCCAACACAGGGGTTGTAAAATTCGACCCCCTCTATCGGATTTGCATTGTGGCTCATTGAGAAAAATCCTAGTTTTGAACATCCTCTAACAAACACTTTTACGGGTGATGAAATCACAAGAGAGGGGTCCCCCTAGCTGGAATCCAATGCTAGAAGTCCAACGGAACTGGCGGTTCGTCGATCCGAGCCATTTTTTGTGTTTTATGGTGTGTTGCAATTCGCCTCCTAAACCCATTCAGGGACACAATGATAATTTCATTCGTGGGTACAAAATAACAATCGGGTGATGTAAATGAGTTTCGTAATCTATGGAAGGTCCGTATAGCCAATGCTCATGGGAGAAATATTCCCATAATCACCCAACATAGGGGTTTTTAAAGTTTACCTCCTATGTTTGATTTTCATTGTGCGTCACTAAGAAAAAATCTAGTTCTGGAGATCCTCTAAGAAACACTTTTTTGGGTGATGGAATTACCGGAGAGGGGTCCCCCTATATGGAATACTGTTGGCACAGGGGCAGACCTAGAGTTCAACACTTCAACAATGCACCAACAAAACCCTAAGTACTAGCCCTTTCAGCAAGATCTGCGAAGTAGATGAAGTCTCACCCAAGGTAGAGGCAGGGGGGGTTGTAGGACTCAAGTGTATACAAACAAGATGGGACAAAGATATGTGATTACAACACTTAACAGAGCACTTAGCCAACAAGATGCATTAGATTATGATCCTCATTTACATCATAGATTTAACCCTAATTACAAAGCAACACAGTAATAACCAATATTTAACACTTTCAATCACTTAGCACACAACATTAGCTCAGATATAGCATTCATTCACATCATTAAGCACTAAGATACACCATTAGATGCATTCGTTATACATAACATGAAAAACACTAGGCAAATAATCACTTAAACAACATCGCACAAAGCATATCAAGACATAGGATATACGTGGTTCATCGCAGTGTGGGGCTACATCCACCAACCTCTTCTTCTTCTTTATTAGTCTTCGATCTCTTTACATTCTCCTACTCCTGTGCACAAAGCCATAGAGCCCAACTCTACACTGGATAGGTGATATGCGCACAAGCACTAGATCCACCTTCCTCAAAATCAGGTCAAAGCACAGAGCCAACTCCTTGATATCACAAAGCCTTACTTTACACGACTAGATCACACAAAGCAACTTACAATCCCTTGCACTAAGAGAAACATACTATGCACATAGCCAATACTGAGTATGGATCTATTTCTCACATGACTTAGCTACTTATTTATACATTTACACAAAGGACTAAAACATGGGTAAACCCATGGTCTGACATCCCATACCCGTTACATAAAATCTAAAAACCCTTCGTTGGGTCCAGAAGCTTGTAAAATGAGTGAGATCCTAAGATCTCTGCTTTGCCTGGGTGCTCCATCTTGGACCAACCTGTTGAAGTCCCAAAAGTGGTCAAACACAACCAATAACTTGGTTAAGGGCCAACAGGCCCCCAACACTCACCTGTGACTCATCCCGAGTCACTCAGATCTGGGCAACACTTCTTCAAAGGCCTCAAGCTTAGCTCAAGTTTCCTTGACTTGCTACTTCTCTAGAGCTTCCTGCTTGGAGAACTCTTGAATCACTTGCTCATTAATAGGCCCTTCCAGGCATTGTTCCACTGTCACAACCAGTTGGTCTAGCTATGAGCCTTGGCCTTTGAGCTCTTCAAAAATCGTGCAAGCTTCGTCCTACACCAACTGGAGTCTCTGTGTCACCTCCATGACTTTTCTCTATATGGAAGTAACCTACTGCTGGACTATGCGATGTTCCTGTGATCGATTCATTTTCTCAACTGCAGTAGGCAACTTCATCTACACTTGCATGGTGGACGCCTTTTGTTTCTCCTCCTAGAGCTATGCTTCCAATTTCCTCAGATCCAGATATTATCCAAGGAGGTAATAGGTATGTCCAATTTGATCACTCAGTTTCTTACACTCTGAGGCGAGTATTATGATTCTTTCTACTGCATTCCTGGAAGCTTCCTCCCTTTGGTCACATACTTCTTACAGAGTTCTTGGCACTGCTTGGATATCTAGCTCCATTACCCTTTCTTGAAGTTGTTGAATGGCCTCAGCGAGCTTCCCCACTTGTATCTCGTATGACTCTTCTTCCTCATGCCCCAAGCTTGGTGTTAAGAAGCAAACATCAATATAGCATATAAAAACCTCAGGAAAAGTACTCGACGCCTTGAAAAAGAGATAATTTCAGATAATGAGCCTCTTCGAGGGGGCAACCTCCTTTTACCCCACTTAAATGTTCAAGTACAAGATGATTCAAAATGAAAA
>JZKD02S1631501.1:573014-591680 GCA_000966675.3 Picea glauca | reverse complement strand
TCAGGTGTCTTCTCTGTTATGAAAATTTTCAATACTTCCATGATCTCCCCTTTTAACCCATCTATCTTAGTGTCCAACTTAGCTTCCATTGAATCCATCTTAGTATCCAACTTAGATTCCATTGAATCCATCTTAGTTTGTAGTTCATTTATGTCCCTACACATTTCTTCACCTTCATCAAGAGTCCAAGTAGGATTTTCTGGAGGCTTGTTTGGTGTAGTAGTTCCCTTTTTGGGTGGCATGTTGGCCAATTATTACTTTTGAACCTTGATTTTGAGGTGGTTCTGCTAGACAATATTTCTTCTGTTGTATCTCCCAATTTTTGGCCCTTCTGGGTATGAAACTTTCTATTATTCATTTATATGATATTTCTTCTCTGCAATGCCACAGGTTTGATCAAAATTGGATGTGCCAAGTGGAATTTACAGTAGCTTCCCCACAACTTGTCGATTTTTGGCCTTTCCAGGAGATCTCACTTGTATAGTATGCCCCGCACAAAATAATTGATATAAAATTTTGAATCTCACACCCAAGATACTAAAGACTATCCACGATCCAATGCAACCAGTCCCACACAATTTGGATACTCTAGGAAGAAGTTATGAATTTTTTACTTGGAACACCATCTTGAGACTAGTCAATAGGACTAGTCAGATACCCTATCTTACACAGGGTTTATATACATATTTAAGATGACCTAGAATATGAACATTTTACCACAGATACATTACCAATTTTTGTAAATTTCCTTCGGATTTCAGGGTCTCAAACGTTACCGAATTTTTTTTATAGCAAACATTCCGCAATGACTCATTTCAGGATGATTCCAGGACTCTATATTGTACCGGATGTATCTCCGAAAGTATAAGGCCTCAGGAGCTGAATTTTAAACCCAACGTACCTTGATCTATCTTCTAAATATCCTCCAAGCCGTTCCTTCTGAAACATTGTAGAAACATATTTATAGTGAAAATTCCACGGTGTCTCAGATGTAGCAGCGAAACCCCAAGACCTTGAGCTCTGATACCATTTGTTAAGAACCAGACATCAATATAGCATATAAAAACCTCAGGAAAAGTACTCAACACCTTGAAAAAGAGATAATTTCAAATAATAAGCCTCTTCGAGGGGGCGACCTCCTTTTACCCCATTTAAATGTTCAAGTACAAGATGATTCAAAATGAAAATGTCTCCTTGGTATATATAGGAGACTAGGAGGTATAATTGCAAATAATGGATTAAAGCCGACATAATTAAAATAGCATTACTAATATAATATGCCCCAATTAAGGGGTAATGAGCCAATATTAGGGCTTGACACTCGGCATAGATCCAAGTTCTTTAGTTACCGCCTCTTTGATCATAATCTTCTCTGCGAGTAGTTGGTCTTTTTCTTCCTATATCTTCACATTGTTCTACTCGAAATTTTCCTTAATTTCATTTTTGTCCTTCTGCACAACTCGTAGTTGCTCTAGAACCTCCTCCTTTTCTTGCTTTAAGGCCTCTATGGCCTCCTCATTTTCTTCTTGTAATCGATGAAGTAGAGCCTTTGTTGCATCTGCTAATTTTTGTAATTGGGTGGGTTCATCCCCCAATTCTGCAATTTCCACTTAAGAAGGCGCAGTAGGTATTGCACGGCTCAAATGGATAGCTTGTTGTATGTCCTTGAGCTCCTTCTCTATTCTTTCATACACAGTTTCTTTATTTGCTTCATGTCTCTGTAGGATATCCTTTAAAGAGTCCTCTACAACTGCGATGATGAGAATGACATCGTCAACTGTGAGCACATTCTTCGACTAAGGCTTATTGGCTCGGGTCTTCTTCTGTGATGAGGGTTTCTGTGAAGAAACCTTCCTTTTATTTGATGTCTTGGCCTATGTAGGGGGGTCCTTCCACGGTTCCACTTAGCATTTTTCTTGCTTGTCTCCCTCTTCCCTTCCTTCTTCTTAGTTCAATTTGTCTCCTCCTCCTCTTCCTACAGGCAATTCGGGCCCACTTTCCTTTGATGCATTTTCCTCCTCATCAATTTCTATGTTTTGGATGTCCTTCTTTCTCTTCTTTTTATTTTGTCCATCATGTATAACTCGAGTGACCAATAGACTTTCGATGATGTCGGGGTCAGAGAGTTATGCATCTTCAACCGGTACAAGGAACTCTGCTAGCCATTCCTTAGTGATCACTTCCATGTCTTCATCAGTCAATTTATAGTAGGACTGCAGCTCCTCCTTGATTTCATCATTGTGTGCGGTGATGTAGATAAAGTGTTGATCTATGAAAAACTTCACTAGTGGCTTGTACTGATGCAAAGTATTCGAGTTCATTCGTGGAAATGCTTTAATAGCATGCTTCAGTTATAGGTAGTAAGCATGGAACACTACGTTTAATTGCCATTTCTTTTTCATATCATTCATGTACCATAAGGTGGAGAACCTTGTGGCCAATGGCTCTGATGACTCAACTTTGGGGAATGTCACTCCTTCTGGCATTTTCCAAGTGACAAAGGTGACCAGTACCAGTAGCCAATTGAAATGAAACTCATATCCCTGATCTTGTGATTCGCGGTAGTCCTTCTCCAACTCGTTGAAGAGGTAGCTCACGCAGTTCATTTTCATTCCTTTGAGTTCTACTACAAATCCAGTGACCTATGTCGGACGATTATTTCTAATGAGCTTTCTAGCTATAAGCTCACAAGCTAGGCACACTACGCCATCCTGGATGGAGGCTACCTTGTAGCCTCACTTTCCCTTCTCTACATCGCCATAGTATTCCTTTATACGATGTGCCAGGGAGCGATCTACAACCTTCCCTGGGTAGAACTGTTGAGGTTCTAGTCCCTACATGCTCAGTCCTGTGATGAGGTGGATCATCATTGGATCCATAGTGATGTGCCTATAAAGCCATAGATAGCTTCCATGATAGCATGATAGGAGAAGTTTAACATAGGAGTTAACCTCCTAATGTTGGCCAAAGTGAGGGATCTTTATGACGTTCAAGATTGTCGATTGTGTGAGCTCCTTTATCCATGGATAGGAGACTACTTGCTACTTATTCCCAGTTGTCTTCATCAAATACCAATGCAGCGCAAGCATCGCACAGTTATTCCGGTCTCTTAGGTTGAATTTGTTGTTCTTTAGAGCTGGAATATATCCTAACTAGGGTCCAATTAGGCTTATCCCCTTTGGGAGGTATGTAGTGATCAGTGTGTATTCAAAATTCTATGGGATGTTGTCATGGTTAACCGTGACATCCAAAGGTGGGATGTAGTCTGGCAAGACCGATGGGATCTTATTTGTTTTATCTAGATCGTCGCGGTGCTTGATTAATTTCTCAGCAGTGCAACTAGAACATCGTCCAGTCGATGGGGATTCTTGCAATCTACCAGTTGACAATGCCTGTATTCCCACATACATGACTCTCTCAGTCATGAGGTATACAAGTATTTCCTCCACAGACTTCTCTATTGCGTTACGTTCATCTGACATGCACACTCGTAATCAAATAACTCAAGTAGGCGAACAAACAAACAAGGTAATCAAGTGGATGGCGAGGTCTAGAAAGAAAAATGAGATACAATGGATTCTTTGTTAGCTCAGATATCACGGTTTTAAAAAAGTTGTCCCGACGCAGTGTCCGACGGGTTAAATAAGCAACATCGTAACAGGTTCCTCCAACGGGTAGGAATGCCCTAATCAATATGAATCCATCAGTTGTTGTGCGGTCTCAATGATCCAATGGTGATATATCTGGCAATAATTGTGTTTCTAGTCATTCTGGAGCATTAGTCTAACAGTCAAGGTGCCTCTAACGATCACATAGCTTCGTCGTGGCAAAGTCCCATTCTGTGTAGTTCTGCTATTCCAGCGAGGTTCAAGTTCTACAATCCTACCTCCTACGAAGTATTCTCTGGAACATCCTGTAGTTTTTCTAACTTTTCTTTCTTCTTACTAAGCTTTCTTTCCTTCTTTCCTGTGATCTGAGTCTCTGGATTCCATTTTCCATTATTATTTTTACATGTTCTTAGCTTAGTGACTTTGCGTTGCTGATGTTATTTCAAAGGGTTCAGAGATAATACCTCTTTTCTTACTAGGTCCTGGGTGGACATACTTTCTTCTTGCATGGATAGGTCCTTCAATCCTTCTTGAGCTCTTTCAAAGTTGACAATTACTTCTCTTTCATTCTGTTGTTTCGACTCAACTTCTCATTCTTCTATCAGTCGATCTATTCTTCGAGCTATGAAATCCCTTAGTTCTTGCCTTTTCTTTTATGTGTATTCCTCCTCTACTTTCGTTCTAATCTAACCCTTCTCAATCCAAGTCTTTCCTAATAAAAGTGGAAAAGGGGCGTTGTTCTCAACAAACCTAATAACTTCAAAATCCTCTTATGTTGACATTTCATGAGAAATCATAGGTATATTAGTAACTCTTCCACATAGGTTTATCGTATTTCCTTTAAACAAGCCTATCCTTCCCAATGAAGGTATCATAGAAGGATTTCCCAAAATTTCCCAAGTGCTTTCTGGCATAATATTCACATGTGTTTCTTCATCCAATACACAGTCTATGTCGAAGTCTTCTATGGTTGTAACTATGTATTGTTTTTCTTTCAAGATCTCTAGTAAACTGATGTCTCTATGATCATCCATTTCTTCTTTTAATTTTTCTGTATGATTCTTTAACATATCCTTAGTTTCTTGACCTTCTTTATAGTCTTCTTGTCTCATGTTCATCTTATCAACTTTAGCAATCATCCTTGGGAAATCCTCAAGCTCATCACCAATAGCTTTACAACAAAGACAAAGAAGGCCTATACCAAGGCATTCTTTAGCAAGATGTCCTGGTCTTCTACAATTATAACATAGTGTCAATCCTCTCTTTATTTTAAACGATCCCTAGCCTTTCCTGTACTGCGCACTGGGATCACATAGATGGACCTGCATTCTGCAAAAATTCCTTCTAGGTTCCTGCATCCACTTATTAGTCCAAAAATTCTTTATATACACGGGAATAACATATCTTTCTCTATTTCTATCAAATTTATTCATATCAACTCTTTCTTCTAATTGTGTTGTAGCATTCAGGCTATAACAAAATCTATCAAGCATACCTAGATTGATACTTTCGAAGAAAACATTTCCACTTATCTTACCTTTACCAGAGCATAATGCTTTAAGATATTACCTTCTTTCTTCAGATCTGGTTCCTTTATTATAACTGAGCTTCACAATTCAAGTAGAATATTGTGCACTACAACAACAAATCTATGCAAAAATATATTTGTTGGCACAGGGGCAGATCCAATGTTCAACGCTTCAACAATACACCAACAAAAACCTAACTACCAACCCTTTCAGCAACACTTGCAAAGAAGATGAAGTCTCACCCAAGGTAGAGGCAGGGGGGTTGTAGGACTCAAGTGTATACAACCAATATGGGACATAGATCTATGATTACAACACTTAACAAAGCACTTAACCAACAATATGCATTAGATTATGATCCTCATTTACATCATAGATTTAACCCTAATTACAGAGCAACACAATAATAACAAATATCTAACACTTCCAATCACTTAGCACACATCATTAGCTCATATCTAGCATTCATTCACATCATTAAGCACTAAGATACACCATCAGATGCATTAGTTATACATAACATCAACAAAAATTCCAACAAGACCACAATTCCCACAATCACTCGACACAGGGGCTTTGAAAGTTGACCCCCTATGTAGAATTTTCATTGTGCCTCACTAAGAAAAACTCTAGTTTTGGAGATCCTCTAAGAAACACTTTTTTGGGTGACAGAATCAGTGGAGAGGGGTCCCCTAGCCAGAATCTAGTGTCAAGAGTCTAAAGGAACTGGCGGTTCATCAATATGAGGCAGCGTTTGCGTGTTATGGCGAGTCACAACTCGCCTCTTGAAGCCATTCAGGGAGACAATGACAATTTGGTCCGGTGGCACAAAATCACAACTGAGCGACGTAACTGAGTTCTGTAAGCTCTAGAATGTCTGCATGGCTTGTTATCACATGTAGTTTTGCATCTTCAAAATATTGAAGCTCCTTATTCAATGCTCACTGAATTTATTGGTCCTTTTCAATCTCTTGTCAACTTTCTTGCAGAGGTGGTTGAAGTATGAAGTCCATGGGTGACATTTATCAATTTTTTTTTATGATGTTATGTCATTTTTTATCAATAAGAGGATGGAACCCTAATTATGTAGCTGCTTTGAAGATATGAAATGTACAATTTTTTTCTATGGCATATTTTGTTCAAAGTTGTTGTATTATGACTAACTCTATTATATGCATGAAAATACATCTTATAAAGTTGATTCTATCAAGTCATGACAAGTTATGTTTGAAGAAGAGAAAGAAACAAAATTTGTGTAGCATTGGCATGCTACGCAAGTGTTGTAGGTTTCATTTGATGCAAAAAGGATATTTTAATGTTGTAAAATGAAATTTGGTTTCCCAAGGTAGTTTGAAAATAGTGTAGAGGAATCATCAAAACCATAATTAATGCAGGCTATACACATGGAGTCAAGTTTAAGTTTTGTGGTTCTAAAGTATTTCTGATTTTTGAGGATTCAAGAAAAGGGAAATGTTTTAAAGGAAGGTTCATGTTTATGCAACTCGATAGCATCATTTGAAACATTGGAATGACCAGTGATAACCTCTAGACACCTTGTAATGATCACCATGTGAAGAAAAATTGAAAAAAACACTCAATGTGTAAACACTCTACGCAAGTGCATTGCAGAAGTGTATTGTCACCGTATCTCTCAAACCATACACCAATTTTCCATGAATGTTTTATAGGATACGCATGGGGGTGATATGAACAAACCCATTTAATTTCAAGTCAAAATGATCCATGGTTTTCGAGAAACGAGCCACTGTCATCTACATCAATTTTTGGATTTTCTTGAAATCTGTGAATCGTATTTAGCCCAATTGTTTGTGGAGATGAATTACCATGATATTAACCTATTGACAATATATATGATCAATATGATTCACCGTTCAGGATATATTTGAAAAATATTAGTTGTGGAATTGCGTTGCGTAAGTTTGCTATGCAAGTGTGACAAAGAGCCAAATCATCATCCAGATCAACAAATTTCAACTTCTAGGTGGAGCATGCACACCATATCAACATGAATATTTGAATTTTTAATTGTTTTATCATTTATAAATGTATTTTAAAGTTTTTAAGATGTAATAAATGTAGTCAAAACTAGAAAACTATTTTCTACCAATCAGGTTTGGAACAATTCCTATTTTCAATGTTACAAAACCCAAACTATAGGATAGTGGTTGATATCAAACTCCTCATCTTGGGGAAGAGTTTTAGCATTTATATTTTATAATTTTGAATGTAGTAATGGTTGGGAGGGAGTGATAAGAAACCTTTGGTGTAGTTTGTAAAAACTCTATTTTACCGAGATTAATGAAACCTTGGACCAGAAGTACCTGAATTTTGGCTCCAGATATTCATGTGACTGTGTTTCTTTATGCATGTGCTCCTACAGTGTGTGTGTTCTCATTTTCTCAATCAATTTACTTTAATGTTTTCCTCTTTGATGTTTAAGTGAAACATATGTATTAGAATTCCCTTGCAAATTGATGCTTTGTTACATCCTTTTGAACTTTCCTTTTGTTTTTCTTCTATAATCATCTTGATATTCATCCTATTTTGATGCCTTAAGTTGATTATTTATGTTCTCTTAAAATATTCCACTTGCAATGAAATTTTATTGGCATAAAGAAATACTTTCTACCTTGCCTCTGAGTAGTCATTCTTAAATTGACCAAGTGTCCACCAAATCATAGATCTCTGACCTTGATGAATCCATTTCCCAATGGATTTATCTCTCTACCCTGCCACCAAACACATCATAAAACCTATTCCCATCTCATATCTTTTCATTGAGCCTAATGTATAGTGATAGAGCCATCTCTGGTTTGGAAAGGCCAGATTCCAATCCAAAAGTGGTATGTGGTTACCTCCATGGTTTTCCTCCCATAGCCAAGGAAATTATGGAGTGATAACATGGCCAATGCCCATGTGACCATGATGCCCACAATCTCCTGACACAGGGGTTATGAAAGTTGAACCCTATGTCATATTTGCATTGTGCCTCACTAAGAAAAACCCTAATTCCGGAGATCCTAAAAAAATTCTTTTGTGGGCGACGAAATCATAGGAGAGAGGTCCCTCTAGCTGGAATCTAGTGCCAGAAGTCCAAAGGAACCAATGTTTTGTTGATCTGAGGCATGGTTTACATGTTATGGTGTGTTGCAATTCTACTCCTAATGCCATTCATGGACACAAGAAAAAATTGGTTAGGGGGTACAAAATCACAATTGGGCGATGCAACTTAGTTCCATAAGCTCTGGAAGGTTCATATGGCCAACACCCATTGGACTACGATTCCCACAATCGCCTGATATGGTTTTTAAGGTTGACCCCATGTGCCGAATTTGCATTGTGCGTTACTAAGCAGAAATATAGTTCTGCAGATTGTCTAAGAAACAACTTTTTGGGAGACAGAATCATAGGAGAACAGTTTCCCTAGCTGGAATTCGGTGCTAGGAGTCGAAAGAAACTGATGGTTCGTCAATATGAGGCATGATTTGCATGTTATGTTGAGTTGCAACTCACCTCTTGAAGTCATTCAGGGAGACAATGAAAATTTGGTCAAGGGGCACAAAATGACAACTGAGGAATGTAACTGAGTTTTGTAAGCTCATGGAGGTCTATATGGCCAATTCCCATGTGACCACTGTGCCCACAATCTCTTGGCATAGGGTTTGTGAAATTTGACCCCTTGTGTTCTGTTTGCATTGTGTCTCACTAAGAAAAACCCTAGTTCTGTAGATCCTCTAACAAAACCTTTTACGAGTGAAAAAATCATAGGAGATGGGTCCCCCTAGCTGGAATCCATTTCCAGGAGTTCAACAAAACTGGTGGTGCATCGATCCAAGGAATGGTTTGTGTGTTATGGGATGTTACAATTCGCCTCCTGAAGCCATTCAAGTACACAGTGACAAGTTGGTTTGGGGGTACAAAATCATAATTGGGTTACATAATTGAGTTTCATAAACTCTGAAAGGTATGTATGGCCAATTCCCATGGGACCATGATGCGCACAATCACCCAACACAGGGGTTGTGAAATTTAGCCCCCTATGTCGAATTTGCATTCTGTCTCACTAAGAAAAAATCTAGTTCTAGAGATCCTCTAAGAAACACTTTTTTGGGTGACAAAATCACAGGAGAGGGGTCCCCCTAGATGGAATTATGTGCTAGGATTCCAATGGAACTGACAGTTTGTCAATCTGAAGCATGAGTTGCGTGTTATGCCAAGTTGCAACTCGCCTCCTAAAGTTCTTCAGGGATACAATGATAATTTGGTCCTGTGGCACAAAATAACGACTGAGTGACATAAATGAGCTCCATAATCTCCAGAAGGTCCGTATGGTCAACAACCATGTGACCACAATGCCCACAACCACCCAAAACTGGCATTGTGAAAGTCGACCCCCTGTGTCGGATTTGCATTGTGCATCACTAAGAAAAACCCTAGTTATAGAGATCCTCTAACAAACACTTTTATGTGAAAATGAATCACAAGAGAGGGGTCCCCCTAGCTGGAATCCAATGCCAGGAGTCCAAAAAAACTGATGGTTCATCCATCTGAGGCATAGTTTGCGTGTTATGGCGTGTCCCAATTCACCTCCTAAAGTCATTCAGGGACACAATGACAATTTGGTATGGGCGTACAAAATCACAATTGGGTGACGTAAATGAGTTCCAGAAACTCCAGAAGGTCTGTGTGGCCAATGCCCATGAGACCTTGTTGTATTATGTCTAACTCTATTATATGCATGAAAATACATCTTATAAAGTTGATTCTATCAAGTCATGACAAGTTATGTTTGAAGAAGAGCAAGAAACAGAATTTGTGTAGCATTGGCATGCTACGCAAGTGTTGTAGGTTTCATTTGATGCAAGAAGGAGATTTTAATGTTGTAAACTGAAATTTGGTTTCCCAAGGTAGTTTGAAAATAGTGTAGAGGATTCATCAAAACCATATTTAATGCAGGCTATACACATGGAGTCAAGTTTAAGTTTTGTGGTTCTAAAGTATTTCTGATTTTTTAGGATTCAAGCAAAGGGAAATGTTTTAAAAGAATGTTCAGGTTTACACAACTTAGTAGCATCATTTGGAACATTGGAATGACTAGTGATAACCTCTAGACACCTTGTAACGATCACCATGTGAAGAAAAATTGAAAAAAACACTCAATGTGTAAACACTCTACGCAAGTGCATTACAGAAGTGTATTGTCACCGTATCTCTCAAACCATAAACTGATTTTTCATGAATGTTTTATAGGATACACATGGGGGTGATATGAACAAACCCATTTAATTTCAAGTGAAAATGATGCATGGCTTTCGAAAAACGAGCCACCGTCATCTACATCAATTTTTGGATTTTCTCGAAATCCGTGAATCATATTTAGCCCAATTGTTTGTGGAGATGAATTACCATGATATTAACCTATTGACAATATATATGATCAATATGATTCACCGTTCAGGATATATTTGAAAAATATCAGTTGTGGAATTGCGTTGCGTAAGTTTGCTATGCAAGTGTGACAAAGAGCCAAATCATCATCCATATCAACAAATTTCGACTTCTAGGTGGAGCATGCACACCATATCAACATAAATATTTGAATTTTTATTTGTTTTATCATTTATAAATGTATTTTAAAGTTTTTAAGATGTAATAAATGTAGTCAAAACTAGAAAACTATTTTCGACCAATCATGTTTGGAACAATTCCTATTTTCAATGTTACAAAACCCAAACTGTAGGATAGTGGTTGATATCAAACTCCTCATCTTGGGGAAGAGTTTTAGCATTTATATTTTATAATTTTGAATTTACTAATGGTTGGGAGGGAGTGATAATAAACCTTTGGTGCAGTTTGTAAAAAATCTATTTTACCGAGATTAATGAAACCTTGGACTAGAAGTACCTGAATTTTAGCTCCAGATATTCATGTGACTGTATTTATTTATGCACGTGCTCCTACAGTGTGTGTGTTCTCATTTTCTCAATCAATTTACTTTAATGTTTTCCTCTTTGATGTTTAAGTGAAACATATGTATTAGAATTCCTCTCCAAATTGATGCTTTGTTACATCCTTTTGAACTTTCCTTTTGTTTTTCTGCTATAATCATCTTGATATTCATCCTATGTTGATGCCTTAAGTTGATTATATATGTTCACTTAAAATATTCCACTTGCAATGACATTTTATTAGCATAAATAAATACTTTCTACCTTGCCTATGAGTAGTCATTCTTAAATTGACCAAGTGTCCACCAAATCATAGATCTTTGACCTTGATGAATCCATTGCCCAATGGATTTATCTCTCCACCCTGCCACCAAACACATCATAAAACCTATTTCCATATCAGATATGGTCATTGAGCCTAATTTATAGTGAGAGGGCCATCTCTGGTTTGGAAAGGCCATATTCCAATCCAAAAGTGGTATGTGGTTACCTCTATGGTTTTCCTCCCATAGCCAAGGAAATTACAGAGTGATAACATGGCCAACGCCCACGTGACCATGATGCCCACAATCTCCTGACACGGGGGTTATGAAAGTTGAACCCTATGTCAGATTTGCATTGTGCCTCACTGAGAAAAACCCTAATTCTAGAGATCCTATAACAAACACTTTTGTAGGCGACAAAATCATAGGAGAGCGGTCCCTCTAGCTAGAATCTAGCACCAGAAGTCCAAAGGAACTGACGGTTTGTTGATCTGAGGCATGGTTTACATGTTATGGTGTGTTGCAATTCTCCTCCTAAATCTATTCATGGACACAAGGAAAATTTGGTCAGGGGGTACAAAATCACAATTGAGCGATGTAACTTAGTTCCATAAGCTCTGGAAGGCTCATATGGCCAACACCCATGGGACTACAATTCCCATAGGGGTTTTGAAGGTTGACCCCATGTGTCGAATTTTCATTGTGCCTCACTAAGCAGAAATATAGTTCTTCATATCGTCTAAGAAACAATTTTCCGGGAAACAAAATCACAGGAGAGCAGTTTCCCTAGTTGGAATTATGTGCTAGGAGTCGAAAGAAACTGACGTTTCATCAATCTGAGGCATGATTTGCGTGTTATGTTGAGTTGCAACTCACCTCCTGAAGTCACTCAGGGAGACAATGAAAATTTGGTCGAGGGGCACAAAATGACAACCAAGCAATGTAACTGAGTTTTGTAAGCTCATGGAGGTCCATATGGCCAATTCCCATGTGACCACTGTGCCCACAATTTCTTGGCATAGGGTTTGTGAAAGTCGACCCCTTGTGTTCTATTTGCATTGTGCCTCACTAGGAAAAACCCTAGTTTTGTAGATCATCTAACAAAACCTTTTATGAGTGACAAAATCTTAGGAGATGGGTCCCCCTAGCTAGAATCTAGTTCCAGGAGTCCAACGAAATTGACGGTCCATCGATCCAAGGAATGGTTTGCGTGTTATGGCATGTTGCAATTTGCCTCTTGAAGCCATTCAAGTACACAATGACAAGTTGGTCTAAGGGCACACAATCATAATTGGGTTATGTAATTGAGTTTCATAAACTCTGAAAGGTATGTATGGCCAACTCCCATAGGACCACTATGCCCACAATTGCCCAACACAGGGGTTGTGAAATTTAACCCCCTATGTCGGATTTGCATTGTGTCTCACTAAGAAAAAATCTAGTTCTGGAGATCCTCTAAGAAACACTTTTATGGGCGACAAAATCATAGGAGAGGGGTCCCCCTAGATGGAATCCGGTGCTAGGATTCCAATGGAACTGATAGTTCGTCGATCTGAAGCATGAATTGCGTTTTATGCCAATTTGCAGCTCGCCTCCTAAAGTTCTTCAAGGATACAATGACAATTTAGTCCACGGGCGCAAAATCACGACCGATTGACATAACTGAGTTCCATATTCTCCAAAAGGTCTGTATGGTCAACAACCATGTGACCACAATGCCCACAATCACCCAAAACTGGCATTGTGAAAGTCGACCCCCTGTGTCGGATTTGCATTTTGCATCACTAAGAAAAACCCTAGTTATAGAGTTCCTCTAACAAACACTTTTACGGGAAAAGGAATCATAGGAGAGGGATCCCCCTAGCTGGAATCTAATGCCAGGAGTCCAAAAAAATAGATTGTTCGTCCATCCAAGGCATGGTTTGCGTGTTATGGCATGTCCCAATTCACCTCTTAAAGCCATTGAGGGACACAATGACAATTTGGTATGGGCGTACAAAATCACAATTGGGTGACGTAAATGAGTTCTAGAAGATATAGAAGGTTTGTATGGCCAACACCCATGATACCACAATGCCCAAAATCTCTCAACGTAAGGGTTTTTAAAGTTGACCCACTGTGTCAGATTTTCATTGTGCCTCACTGAGCAAAACTCAAGTTCTAGAGATCCTCTAAGAAACACTTTTCTGGGCAATGAAATCACGAGGGGTCCCCCTAGATGGAATTCGATGCCAGGAGTCCAACAAAATTGATGGTTCATCGATTTGAGGCATGGTTTCCATGTTATTCCGAGTTGCAACTCACCTCTTGAAGCCATTCAGGGAGACAATGACAATTTTCTTTGGTCTTTGGGGGCACAAAATCACTATCAGGCAATGTAACTAAGTTTCATAAGCGCCTAAAGGTCAGTATGGACAATGTCCACATGACCACGGTGCCCACAATATCCCAACACAAGGGTTGTGAAATTCAACCCCCTTTTTTGACTTTGCATTGTGCCTCACTGAGGTATTTGGACTTTGTTACACTTGCATGAACCATTTCTTGAGTTTGTTGAGGTGGTTACTAGTTTGTTGGAGCCACACATGATAGTTTATTGAAAAATTTATGGGAGTTCTATCTCTCTCGCCTTGATTCATTCACCTACATGTTGAGTTAATTGGAGTTGTTTATGACATGATATATTATTTTATTTTCTACACTTGAGTTTGTTAGCACACTTTTTGGAGGGTGCACTCTTCTCATGAGGATATTTGTCCCACATGTATGACTACTTGAGGTGGTTAGAATACATTTTCGATAACACCCACTTGTTTAAGGAGTGGTTTGTACTCACCCATATTATTTTATTGATCTTTTACTCTCACAAGCCTATAGGATGCCATCTCTACCCATTTACTGAAATATGTAATGGCAAAGGATTCTCGGAGAAAAATTTAAAATAGGACACATGGGTTTTATGAGTTCAAACTTGTTCAACCTACCATATTTGATTTTTCTCTAGCATCAAATTTTATGGGCCTTAAGTCCATTTTACAAATTTGGGCATGAAATTTTGTAAGTGATGGAAAAAGACTGAAAAGGCCTAAAGTGCCATTTTGGCCAGCTTGCTTCTCTCATCTAGATGTGATGTCAAATTGACGGATTGCATAAGGTAATTGTTCATATGAATGAAAACATGTTTCCTCCTTTCTTTCTTCATTTGGAATTAATGTAAAACCCTCTACACACATTTTAAAAGGCTTACTTAGCCCATATGCATGCTCTATTTTAGATCAAATTTGAATTGCATAGAATATAGTGGTAGTTTTAGTACACAAAAAGAATATTGAGAATTGGAAGTGACGCATCATTAGTAAATGCATAAACCCATTTCTAGGGGTATCCATTCAATGATATAAATATATATATATATGTGATGCTTTAAATTCCATATGATAGTGTTCCAACATAAGACATTTGTACATTTGCATGAATATATTTCCTATTTGGTCACTTTCTAGGAAGATTGTCATTGGATTCCTTGAATTTTATTGTTTCCATGCTATGGACCTTCCTCTAGATTGATGACCACGCCTTTGCAATGATTTCCCTTCCTCTCCATGTTGCTACACCATATTTCCAACAATAATTAATGGTGAGTTTTTGGTACTCCTGCCTCTAGTAAAGGTGATTTTTCCTTGCATGCCATGTTCTTGTCAATTATTGGGCATTGTAGTGACCCTCTCTCTACTTGACCACTCACATGATGATTTTTTCCTTTTACTAGATCAACAACAACTATCGTTGAAATTAACAACTATGTTTATTAAGCTAAATTGTTCACTCCCTTTTTCTTTTTTTCACTTTAGATAAGAAGTTTCTGATAATAGGAATAACTCACAATTTGACAAGAAATATACCTCTATTAATTTTAATTTATGTTTACTTTATGTGTGCATGCCAGTTTGACATGCACACCAGCCCTTGGGATATTGTGCATGCCAAATTGGCATGCACACCAACCAATTGCATTGGACCATGAAAGGAGAGAATATTAACAAGATAATGTCAACAACATGAATGTTGTTGATAATATCTTGTTAATATTATCTCATTTCATGGTCCAATGCAATAGGGCTGGTGTGCATGCGAATTTGGCATGCACAACATCCCTATGGCTTCCGTGCATGCCAAATTAGAATGCACAGAAGCCATAGG
Source organism: Picea glauca (assembly GCA_000966675.3). Classification (NCBI taxonomy): domain Eukaryota; kingdom Viridiplantae; phylum Streptophyta; class Pinopsida; order Pinales; family Pinaceae; genus Picea; species Picea glauca. Next base: position 576,111 of record JZKD02S1631501.1, on the reverse strand, counting down.
GTTGTTGTACATGCTAATTTGGCATGCACAACAACCCTAATGATTCTGTGGATTCCAAATTAGCATGAACATAATCCATAGGGTTGTTGTGCAGGCCAAATTAAATTGGAATGTAAAACATCCCAAGGGATGGTGTGCATGCCAATATGGCATGCACGACATCCCTAGGGTTGTTGTGCATGCCAAATTGGTATGCACACTAGACAAGATCCCTTGTGGTGGTTGTGGAAGTCGACTCTGACACCATTTGATACAAAATGGAACAATATAGTAGCTCAACAATAATAAAAGTTATTATTTTATTGTCAAAATATGATATCGTTTACTTAGAATAGCCTTCTTTATATAGGCAAACAAAATAGGGACATCATGTTTAATTGTGTCTCCCTTTTTCTTTTAATATATATTATAGTTAAATACTTAATCTCCAACTAAGTTATATTATTTAGTATCCTTCATGTTTGTTGTTGGGAAAAATACCCTATGGACTAGCAAACTAGGGTCAGACTTGCATGTAGATTTTGACAGTAAAGAAATTACTTTTTAACCTACAACCTGAAACTTAAACCCCTCTTTCACAATACATGCATGGAGAATGACTACTAACCTTGTCTCCAGCGTTCGATGTAGATCCTCCATTGCGCTTTGACCACTTGCTTGCGCTGCTCCTTCCAAAGATGACCTGCAATCAAGACAAACAACTATGCATGCATGCTACTTCTCTACTTGAGTGTTAGAAATTAAGAATAAATTAAACAAACCATAGATAACTCATGCATTGGGACGGGAAAAGTATTCTTTTATTATTTGAAAAAAATGAATCAACTTACAATCAAAGTCGAGACCGGCCACCGCTCCTTGATCCTGATCCTAGGATCCTCTTCTTCTGTCCTCCAACTGCTTTGCGTTAAATCTCCTTTGGCATGAGGAAAGGCTAAAGGGTTGGGACAATGGATTGCGTAAATGGGTAGAGTTTCTTTGCTATATTTTTTACTCCTCCAAATGGAACCCCTAGCCCTTCTTTTATAGGCTAGAAGGAGCTAGGGTTTTGGACGAACCCTCAGCCATGCATGACCGAGAGTTTCAGTTAACTGACCCATATATTTTTGTTCCATCGACAACTTTCCTCTTTTCATGATTTGTTGGGTACACGCGGGCTGTAGTGAGCCAGCCAGTGTGCACACACATGCAGTAATGGGTTAGGGAACGTGGGACTTGACCCAAGAGAAGTTCCAAAGATTTGTTCAGCAGATGTTTTGGCAATGAAGGGATATGAGTTGGCCTGATGCCAGGTAAGCATGTGTGCTACAATTTAGGGTTATAATAGATGCCCCCTAATGTGTGAGGTCAGAAGAGCATCTGATGGCCGAAATACATTACCAATCTTTTACCAATCTTTACTGATGTGCTGAATGAGTGAGCCCAAGGATCAGGAACCAGGAGGTGTCGTCTACAAAATAACAAATGTCTCACCGAGGCGGGCATACCAATGCTCGGGATAAAATAGAACCATGGCTACCAATCAAATACACTATAGATCCATGTCAAATAACTATAAAGAGTAGCCACGAATAATACACAACAAAGTTACATCTCAAAATTAGAAAGATATACATATAGAGTACCCATCTTCCAGAAGCTGATTCGGCCTGATGGTTGTACTTCAAAGCTCGAGTAACAACTTAAAAATATTCTAAAACTCGGGTAGGAGTGTAATATGAGTGTACGACTGCACTACCCAGAGGTCTTCGACGGCTTGTCGTTTATGGACTTGATAATCTTGATGATCGGACTGAAGGCTTCAGTGATTTCAAACAAGGACTTGATTGCACATTCAGGATGGCTGGGTATGCAGACAAGAGACATATTGCAGAGGGGCCGACTCAGGCTTAGTGCCAAACTTCCCTTGGACAACAACATGACAAGTGATAAAAATCAGGCAGCATATATGTTAATCATAAGTCTACGAAGCAGGAGGCAACACACACTCTCCATATGTTTGGAAGAGTAACCAAACGGTGGAGGACACAACTCTATATAGCGAGAAAAGCTTCCTAAGGTCGTACTACATCCTATAGTCTGATGATCAAACAAACAGATGTGCTTTATCCAAGGGTGACTCATTATGCTGCCAATAAAGAAAATACTTTTCCCATCCTCTTTTTGGGGTATATTTGATTTTTTTGTTCTTTTTGATAATTTTTGAAAAAGAATGAAGGAATATTACGTTACAATGGAGGAACGAGTACTGCAAACATACAAGCTCAAGGAAAAAGGACAAGACTGATGTTCTGGTAAAATGATACTCGAGAAATATCCTCTGGCGGCCAAAGGTGTTAAGACGCAGAAGCAAACTGTCACAAGGATGGTGGATAAGGTATGCAAATGTGGTTGATAGAACACATAATGGTAACGTCCTTCGATGTAAGTTTAACGAGCCTAGAGAAGGTAAGATCGGTGGTTTTTCATATTTAGAGAGTCTAAAAAAGCATAAAAGGAGACTCCACTGGGGTACCTTTTTTGACAATAGTCTAGTTGGTTCGAAAAAGGAATAAACTAGCACCGATTAGACGTCAAGTCAAAACCATTTTAACGAGTGTGACAAGGACAAGATCACTCAGCTATTTTTTCACTTTTAAGGAGTCTGAAAAAAGCTTAACTATGGACTCCGTCAGGAATATTCTTATGGACCAATTTAATGAGTGTGAAAGAATAAGGTCACTCGACGATATTTTCAATTTTAGGGAGTCTGAAAAGATCTTAACTATGGACTCCGTGGGGGTTTCCTTTTCGTAAATTTAGTCCCTTAGGCCCGAAAAAGGAATAAAATTATACCTGAGAATACTCTTCTAAAGAATGGGAATTTGATAGAGTATACCTTTGCTCATATAGTTGACCGTCCAGACCAAAAAAGGGGTAATCTACCGTTGGACAGACATGACTTCAAATTTTAGTTTAACGATCATGAAAGGTCACAAGATCGCTCGGCAATGTTTTCATTTTTAGAGGGTCTGAAAAGGGCTTAAAAGGAGACCCGTTATTTTTTGGGAGTCCTGAGGGTAAGACAAAGAGTGAAAAAGACTCATGCAAATGAGGC
>JZKD02S1631501.1:538597-554375 GCA_000966675.3 Picea glauca | reverse complement strand
AAAAGAAAGAAAGGTCTGTCAATGCAAGGCATGCCAAGGCAAGGCAAGGTCCTTCAAGGCAAGGCATGTCAAGGAAATGAAATGAATGTTAGGGCAAGGCATGGCAAGGAAAGGCAAGGAAAGGAATGCCAATAAAATTCATGGCATGTTAAGGCATGTCAAGCCATGTCAAGGCAAATAACATCAATGCAAGGCATGTCATGGCATGCCAATGCAAGGAAAGGAACACTAATGCAAGGAATGTCAAGGCAAGGAAAGGAACATTAATGCAAGGAATATCAAGGCAAGGAAAGGCACTTCAATGCATGTCATGTCATGGCATGTCAAGGAAAGACACGTCAATGCAAGGAATTCCATGTCAAGGAAAGGCATGTCAATGCAAGGCAAGGTCTGTCAAGGAAAGTCATGTCAAGGCAAGGAAAGGCATGATAGGGAAAGGCATGGCAAGGAAAGGTAGGGAAATGTATGTCAAAGCAATTCATGGCATGTCAATGCAAGGCATGACAAGGAAAGGAAAGAGAATGCATGGTAGGGAAAGGAATTGCAAATAATGTCATGGTAAATCATGACACCACATATCAAAGCATGGTATGGAAAGGAAAGACATGTCAAGGCAAGGCACGACTTGTTATGGAAATGCATGTCTTGTCAAGGAAAGGCATGGAAAGGCAAGGAGAGACATGTCAAGGAAAGGCATGGCTTGTCAAGTCAAGGCATGGACATGATAGGCATGGCATGTCAAGGCAAGGCAAGGAAAGACATGCCAAGGAAGGAATGTCAATGCAAGGTATGGCATGTCAAGAAATGACATGTCAATGCAAGGAAAGGTCTTTCAAGGAAAGGAATGTCAATGCAAGGCAAGGTCTGTCAAGGAAAGGCATGTTAATTCAAGGCAAGTCATGTCAGGGAATGGCATGGAAAGGAAAGGCAAGGAAAGTAATGTCAAGGAAAGGCAAGACATGTCAAGGAAAGGCATGCCAAGGCAAGGCGAGGCATGGCATGTAAAGGCAAGGAAAGGAATGGCTTGTCAAGGAAAGGAATTCCAAGGAAAGACAAGACATGTCAAGGCAAGGGATGGATTTTCAAGGCATGTCAGGGAAAGGCATGGAAAAAAAGGAAAGGTAAGGAATTTCAAGGAAAGGCATGGAAAAAAAGGAAAGGTAAGGAATTTCAAGGAAAGGCATGGCATGTCAAGGAAAGGTAAGGGAATGCATGGAAAGGAAAGGAATTGCAAGTAAAGTCATGGTAAGGCATATCAAGGAAAGGAATAGCATAGCATGTCAAGGAAAGGAAAGGCATGCCAAGGCAAGGCATGGAAAGGCCTGGGAGGGAAAGGTATGTGAAGGAAATGCAAGGAAAGGTCTGTCAATGCAAGGCATGTCAACGCAATCTAAGAAAAGGTCTTTCAATGTAATAAATTTCAAGGAAAGGCATGTAAATGCAAGGCGAGGTCTATCAAGGCAAGGAATGTCAAGGAAAGGATAGGAATTTTAGAGAAAGGCATGGAAAGGAAAGGAAAGGCAAGGAATGTCAAGGAAATCCATGGCATGTCAAGGAAAGGCATGGAAAGACAAGGGAATGCATGGAAAGGAAAGGCATTGCAAGGAAATTCATGGTAAGGCATGACAACGCATGGAAAAGCATGACGAGGCAAGGAAAGACATGTCAAGGAAATACATGGCTTGTCAAGGAAAGGCATGGTAAGGCTAGGCATGGAATGTCAAGGCAAGACATGGAATTTCAAGGCAAGGCATGCCAAGGCAAGGCAAGGCATGACATGTCAAGGAAAGGAAATGGCATGTCAAGTCAAGGAAATGCATGTCAAGGAAAGGTATCTCAAGGAAGGGAAAGGCATGTAAAGGAAAGACATGGAATGTAAAGGCAATACATTGCATGGAAATGCAAGGCATAAAATGTCAAGGAAAGGCAAGGAATGAAATATCAAGGTAAGGAAAGACATGTGAAGGAAACAAATGGCTTGTCAAGGCAAGGCATGGAAACGCTAGGCATGGCATGTCAAGGAAAGGAATGGCATGTCAAGGCAAGGAAAGGTATGGAATGTCAAGGAAAGGAATGTTAATGTAAGGCATGGAATGTCAAGGCAAGGCTAGGCATGGCATTTTTTTTATGATCTTTACTAACTTTTAGTAGAATTGTTGAATGTTTTACATCATTGTAATGACATCTTAGCTGTAACTTATTTGATATTTTATTATTGTATCTGCACTTTGATATGATGTAATATGATTATAGTTTCATTTAATATGTTGTAATATTACATATATAATAGATAAATTAATTATTGCACGAAATAAATAATAACTTTTCATTCTACATGTTTGTTTTTGCAAAACAAGGATCTTCTAGAAGATCTAGATCATCCTCAACAAATAGATCTAGATCTTGATGTTGGGTCCGATGTTGAGATAGAAAATGATGCTCATGATGAAAACAATACATATGACATCGATGTTGATGCCGATGTAGATGACAATGATGACGATCATGATGATCATGATCACGATGGTGATCGTGATGTTGAGGCAGTTGTTGGTAGTAGCCTGTGACATTCATGATCAAATAGACTGCATCATGGATCATTTTTGATATATTGTTATAATGCCTCTTTTCATAGTTACTATCATATGTATCATTTTCACGGCCTCCAGTACCTTATTATTGAGTTGTATCATTTTGGCATGTTTCATTTTGACCTATATCATTTGGACATGATGTATCATATTGACTTGTATCATTTTGTCTTACATAATTCATCATTTTTATTTATATCATTTGTACATGATGTATCATTTTGACTTATGTCGATTGTTAGACATGTAATATTTTCAAATGATATTGATCTACTAGCATATATATTTGACTTTAACTTGTTTTAGTTATATATGATGATGATCTTATCAATATTGACTCGTCAATTTTTATATATTGAAAGTGGTTGATGATTTTTGGATGTGTATTTATTACGTATGATGGTTTTGATTTACTGCTTGTTAGCACTTCATAAATCTGTTTGGCTGGTAAATAAACGATGAAGGTAGATTTTACAACCAACTTTGAGACCCGAAACTAGCCTTTAAGATCTAGAGAGGGCTCTCTCAGAAATGGCACAGTCTCCACGTAGGATATGAATTTGAAAAAAATGGCTAGATTTAACACCTATGATATGATGGGTTTTGCTTATATTGGCGCAGGAAAGTAAGACTTGGGTTATGGGGTCAGTCTGAGGAAGAGATGTGACACATGACTCAGTGACTGAACTCGAGAATATAAGGCTAGGCGAGGAACAACCTTCAGTGTAAAACCATAGTGTGGTGGGAGAAATTACAAGAAATAAATCAGGAGCGTCGTTGTGGATGAATTCAGAGTTAGCTTTAGAGGAAAACATTTTGTCTAAGTCGCATGAACAGGGGGTATTGTACAAAAAATACGTAGGTTTGATAATTCGTTCTGAAATAGACAGAAAGAGATATGAAATAAATATAACATGAAAGAACATACAGAAATAAATAAGCACAATACATCCAACTGTTACAACTAGAATATTATCATCAAGCTACAGGACCTTTGCATTAAATTCTGGTCAAAACTCAGATTACATACAATAGTTGTTGTCTACCACATTTGCCAACCAATCCCGTTTAAATGAAAATGATCCCCATATATAGAAAACTAATGTCACCCTTGACTGTTAGGGTTGATTTACTCTCTCTTGGAATCGTGGATCTGTTTTCTTTGAAAGAGAACAATAACTTCAATGGATTCACTAAAAATAGAAAACCTGACTTTTCCAAATCATAATTATAACCGAGATATTATTTACAATCATTGATCATGATCAAAATTCGACCCTATTGTTGTGATAATTCATCATTTTCACTTATGGACACTCTGTCACCCCTACATAACAAGTTTGCTATGCAACAATAACCTACAACAAAAACACAACGGAATGCGCAACAAACTGGGAAAATAGGCATTAATGATGATATCATATCTCACTGATAAAAAACTATTTTTATAAAATGAGAGATTTTTTTGTATTTAAGCTCGTTATAAATAACATCCTCTCTCGGTTTCTTTAAATTATTCTCCATTTGGTCGGAATCCATGTTGCAAAAACATGTCTCAAACAGGAAATTATGAAAGCTGAAAAATAGGGCTCAAAGATTCGTTCAAATATCCCAATCCATGACACTGGTTGTAAATATGAGAGAGGTTTTCATTATTTGGTTTGTCCTCAAAAAAAATATCTCGGTGATTTTCAAATTTCCTCTCCAGTTGGTCCAAAATTGATCTTGAAGTTGACCACTAAACCAGTCATTTGTGTAGTGCAACCTGTAGTCTGTGCACAGGAAAATCCATTGTGCGATGACATATTCTGCGTGACAACATCTTATGCGTGACAAAATCCCATGCATGATGAAATCCACTGCATGATGAAATCCACTGCATGACGAAATCCACAGCGTGACAAAAATCCACTGCGTGACATAATCCTTTGTGCAGTGAATCGCTCTGCGCAATGCGTAGCAAATTTTGCAGACGCAATTGAAAATGGAAATGAAAAATAATAAATGAAAACCTTCCTTTTGAAACTGACCCTTGGAGATGTTAGATGATGCCAGTCATAAAAGCAATATGGGTGCTAACATGCATGACTTTGCAAAATTGTTGACAAACCTCTAACCTTATCCATGAAAATCATGGTGCTAACAGCTGGCTCCAACGAGGATGCTATCCTCACTATGAGGTAGCAAAGAATAGTAGACCAGGTGCCAATCCATTATGATTCTCCCAAACTCATCTTTCCAGCTGTAACTTGTAACCTACATCCACTAAAAACCCAAAATTGTATATGCTCCAAACTGAAACCTGAAACTAAGCTAAAAATGAAAACTGCAGATTGCAAAAAGAAATGCTCGTAGTACCGAGCTTATTCACACTCCTACCTACCCTAATTGCTGAAAAATATGTCATTCAAGTGAAATCAAAATTCCAATGCAACCATGCAAGCACTTTATCCACTTTTTGGTTTCTTTGTACATGCTTGCTCCAAATCCTGTTTACTGATAAGTCATTCAAAAATTTATCTATAAATAAAAATCTTAAAAGATTAAAAATATTGGGACAGTTTGTCGCCTCCACCAAAACTGCAAATGGATCCTCTAAAACATGCACAAAACAAAAACCATGTTTCACCCATTCCACTGGATTCTTGTTTTTATGTGATTTAACCTGTTGATTGCCACCAAGAGGCTAAAAAATTTGTTGAGACTGCTGGAAATAACAATCTTCTGAATCATAAGATAGTGCTGGCTGAAATGAGACCCTTGGTGGAAAGAAATCGATATCTAACATCAACATTGATTGACCATCATCTTTATTTCCAAGCTGGTAGTTGAGCACATGCTGCAAATCTGAAATGAAATAACCCTCCATGTAATCAACAACATAGTCATTAAATGCATGATAAGGTTGTTGGTCTTCCTCACTGATAACAATTTGCTCATGTAAAATAGTGTCACTGTGAATGCATTCGTACTTCTCTGCTTCCTCTATTATCTCATGATTTACTTTCAACAATTCAAAGGAAGAAAACCATAATGGAAGAGAGTTTTCATTTGCAATTCCACTGCTTTCTTCATATTCAACATCATGCCTAGAGGATTTCTGATTTGAAACATCATAAAAAAAATCTTTATCAATTCGAAAGAAGCAAAACACAATGGCAAGGTTCTTTCACTTGATTCAAAACTTTCTTCATTTTCTTCACTGCTGTCATATGCACATTTTTCAATTTCTTTGGATTTCTAAACACACTCATTTTCAGATTCATATTCAACCAATGGTTGTAATTTTGAACTGATAAAACCTTCCATATAACAAACAACATGGTCATTAAACACATGAGAACATTGCTGTAATTTCTTGTCATTTGTTTCCTATGAATCAGTGTGATTTTGCATCAGCACACATTCCTCTGCCTTAGTGATGATCTTTAAATTTTATTTCAACAATTTAAATGAAGCAAAGCATAAAGGTAAAGAATTTATTTCAGCTGATTCAATACTTTCTTCATATTCTTCTTTATAACTGTGATATGTAGGCTGATTGCTCTTATTACACTGTTGAAAATGAACATTTTCTGATAGAGAACATGCAACTAGTTGTTCTAGGAAGTCAACATCATAACCATCATCATATTCATCATATATAGGCAAATCAACAACATCTGCAATGTCATCTAACAAGAAAAATCTTGGAACATCAAACTACTCTTCAACAAGCGGATTTGCAGATCCTTTTTCTTGACTATCTACAAATGAATACATAAAACAATCAGCCCCGTGTTTATCATGGGATGGATTAGAAGATAAATTAACATCTTCTTTTTCAATAAGTGGAATATAATTCTCTGCAAAATCATCAACATTTAAAGATTCAAGAGGACATATGATATTATTAACCCTCTTCTCAAGATTCAAATCAATTGTTCTTTGTTCATATTCATTGTCATGTTCTTTAGCACCCAAATCCTCATATCGAATTTGTTTACATGCTTGAATATTGTCTTCAACTTCTTGAGCATTGTTGAACATCTCCTGCGAAGACATAGAATTCCTCTCCATCAAAAGAAAATATAAGTCTGATTGAAAGGTTGTTACATAATGGAGCATGGCAACAACTTCAGGAGGTTAGACTTCTTTAGGCAGTTTATAATAAAGACTAGCAATCCTCCTACTGAAATTTGAGATGGTTTCATCTTTCATTCTTCTCATGGCATAAAACTCTGAAAGGATTAGATCCCATGACTTTCTCTCACCCCAAAATCTACTAAAAGTTTTCTTCAGTTCATCGCACGAGTTAATCGACCGAGGCTGCAAATGTATGAACCATGCTTTGGCATCTCCTTGTAAGGACCGAGAAAACGCCCTCATAGACACATCATCATGTTAGATCTCAAAAAGGTCTATGAAATTCTCAAAGACCTGAATATGTTTTTCAGATGACTGTCCATCAAGATCTCCATCGAACCGAGGAAGGTACTTATAATGTTTCATAGGAAAGTCATGAAGGATGGAAGGAAATTTAAGAGGAATGTATCTTTCTTGAATCTTGGAGGGTGTAGAATTAAGAACAGAAGGTACAATCTCATCTTCGGTTTCATTAAGCTCGCAAGAAAGATCATGAACATCATATGGCTCAGAGGAAGGATCTTGGTGAATATCGGTTATACAAGAAGAAGGAGGTATACCTACAGTTTTCCATGGAGGATATATAAGGGTAGATCTATGGGCTTCATTTGAATGCAGTAAGTGAAGAAATATTCTTTTGAAAAACTCAGGAAAGGAAAATAAGATATTGATAAAATAGAAAAGTACTTCTTCGACTAAACTTAAGCTCGAGTACCTAATTTTTACATACTGCTCTTCCATATCTCTATCCACAGGTCTCATTCTCCAGTGGATTCTCTGAATCACATTTAAAGCTTGATTGGAGTCACCATGAAAACTTTATCTATGTATTCTTCTGCCAATGGAATCACCTTCAAACTGATTTTTTGATGTGTGGAGTCACCAGAGTAGAAATATAGCCAATATGTGCCTAAGTATCTGATGCTCTCAGACCTTAGAACTAAAACAATGTTGTTCTTCCTAGGGGAAATTTATTCAATTCCGTCCCCGACAATGGCGCTAGAATGTTAGAACTCCGTAAATCTATTCGGTTTATAAACAAACGATGAAGGTAACTTTTTCAACCAACTTTGAATCCCAAAAATAGTCTTTCGGATCTGGAGAGGGCTCTCTTGGAAATGGCGTGGTCTCTGCGCAGGATATGACTTTGAAAACAATGGCTAGATTTAACACCTATGATATGATGGGTTCTGGTTATATTGGCGCAGGAAAGTAAGACTTGGGCTATGGGGTCGGTCTGAGGAAGAGACAGGACAAATGACTCAATGACTGAACTTGAGAGGATAAGGCTAGGTGAGAAACAACCTTTAGTGTAAAATTGTAGTGTGTGGTGGGGTAAATTACAAGAAGTAACTTAGGAGCGTTGCTGTAGACGAATTCAGAGTTAGCTTTAGAGGAAAACATTTTGTCTAAGTGGTGCGAACAAGGGGCATTGTACAACGAATATGCGGGTTCTATAATTTGTTCCAAAATAGAAATAAAGATATATGAAATAAATATAACAGGAAATATCATATGTAAAGAAAGAATCACAATACATCCAACTATTACAACTATATTCTTATTTTCAAGCTACATGACCTTTGCATTAAATTCCGGTCAAAACTCAGATTACATACAATAGTTGTTGTCTACCACATTTTCCAACCAACCTCGTTTACATGAAAATTATCCCCATATATAGAAAAATAATGTCACCCTTGACTATTAGGATCGAGCTACTCTATCCTAGAATCATGGATCTGTTTTCTTTGAAAGAGAACAATAACTTCAATGGATTCACTAGAAATAGAAAACCTGACTTTTCCAAATCATAATCGTAACTGAGATATTCTTTACAATCATTGATCATGATCAAAATTCGACCCTAGTTTTGTGATAAGTCATCATTTTCACTTCTGGACACTCTGTCACCCCTACACAATAGGTCTGCTATGCAACGATAACCTACAACAAAAACACAGCGAAATGTGCAACAAACTGTGAAACTAGGCATTAAATATGACATCGTATTTCACTGATAAAAAAATTATTTTTAGAAACTGAGAGAGGTTTTTGTATTTAAGATCATTATAAAGAAAAAAATCTCTCAGTTTATTAAAATTAATCTCCATTTTTCCAAAATTTGTGTCGCAAAAACATGTCTCAAATAGGAAATTATAAAAGATGAAAAATAGGGCTCAAAGATTCATTTGAATCTCCCAATCCGTGAAACCGGTTGCAAAGATGAGAGATTTTTTTATTATTTGGTTTTTATTAAACAAAAATATTTCGGGGATTTTCAAAATTTGTCTCCAGTTGGTCAGAAAGTGATCTTGAAGTTGACCACTAAACCAATCATTTGTGTAGTGCGACCTGTAGTCTGTGTGCAGGAAAATCCACTGCGCGATGAAATCCACTGCGCGATGAAATCTTATGTGCAAGAACATTCTATGCATGACAAATCCCATGCGCTATGAAATCCACTGCACGACGAAATCCACTACGTGACAAAATCCTTTGCGCGGTGAAGAGCTCTATGCAGCGTGTAGCAAATTTTGCAGCGCACAGTTACAAATGGAAAAGGAAAATAATAAATGAAAACCTTCCTTTTTAAACTAACCCTTGGAGATGTTAGATGATTCTAGTCATAAAAAAAATATGGGTGCTAACATGCATGACTTTGCAAATTTTTTGACAAACCTCTAATTTTATCCATGAAAATCATGGTGCTAACACTGCTCATGATGGATATTGTCAAATTCACTTAAATTATAGATATTTGACTCACTTGTTTTAATTATAGATGGTGATCATGTTATAATAATTATCTTGTTATTTTATATATATTGGATGTTGTAGATTCTATTTTGATGGATATGTAATAAGTATAATGTTGTTAATTTGTACGGATGTATATTTCCCTAAAAATTATTTATAAATGTTATCCTATAAAATATTTCAAATGCATTTATATGACTTATTGTATAATCATATACTTTATTTAAGAGACATGATATATTTAACTAATTAAATTGAAATAAAACATATTAAATTAATAACTGTAAGGAAAACAAGAAGCATTTTTGGAAGCAAGAAAGGAAGAAACAATGGAATCAAAATTGGAAGCCACACCAGAAACAAAACTGGAAGCTAAACCAGAAGAAAAATGGGAAGCAAAACTAGAACAAAAACTAGATGTAAAACTAGAAGACAAACCAAAAGCCGAACCGGAAGCAAACTTGGAAGCCATATCAGAAGAAAAACAAGAAGCCAAACCAGAAGCTAAAATGGAAGAAAAATTGGAAGGCATATTAGAAGAAAAGCTGGAAGAAACACTTGGTGTTATTCCCGGTGCCAAACTGGAAGAAAAATTCGAAGCCATATCAGAATAAAAACTGGACGTAGAAAGGGAAGCCAAACCAGACGAACAAATGGAAGAAAAATTGAAAGGCATATCAGAAGAAAAATTGGAAGCAACACCTGGAACTAAACCTAGTGCTAATTCTGATGATATTCTTGGTGCTAAATCTGGAACTAATCCTGGCGCTAATCCTAGTGCTATTCTTGGCATTATTTTTTCGACACTAATTTCGGTGCTATTTCCGATGCTAAATCTAGTGCAATTATAAAAAGTCCATATTGCGCCCAATTTTGTGCTAGAAAAAGTGTTTGATTCATGGAGTAAAATACACTAAATTTCGGTGCTATTTTAGGCTCTAATTGCATGCTCTGTTGTAGTGTTACAACAATCTAGTGCTCTTTCCCAGGTGTTGACATGTACATGCTCAATACTCACACTACATGGGAAATATCTGGTCGAGTGCAGAACATTGTGTACATCAGACTACCAAAAAAACTAGAATAGGGAACACATGTCATGTCCTATATTTGTTTATATGTCTCTGGACACTATTAAATAGTTAGTTTTACTCTTGGAATAGGTATCTTGACCGGTTTTCACTCTTGCATGTTGAAACGTTTTAAGATAGTTTTAATATATTTTCTCTGGTTTAACCAAAGTTTTCTAACTACTCAATCTCTTTTGATATTTATCCCCAAAATGAAGTTAGCAACATCGATATCCTTCATGTCAAACTTGGAGGATATCTACAACTTTACCTCCCTTATTTCATCCATGTTTTTTTTAACAACAAAATGTCATCGAAATACAAAATTACATAAATGAAACAACCACCTTATTCCTTGGAACACACAAACTGATCATCCTTGCTTCTCACAAATCCCAAACTAAGTGTTATGTTGGTTTTGTCACATGGATGAGAAAAAACACAAAACTTTCATGCTTATTTAAGTCAGCTAATAAAAACATAGGTTTGTGAGTTGATTAGATAACAAAATACACATGAAACAAGGAAATAAAAACTAAAAACAACTAAGAAATAAATGTTAGAGAAGCTTGCAAGAACTAGAACCATGAAAAACAAAAAATGACCAATATATAGATACCAATGGATCAATATATTGATAGGATAAACACCGTAGAGAAAGGAAGGGAATTATGAGTCCCCTCTCCCCCCTTGGGAGGGCTCTTGAGTTCCCTAATAGAGAGATATTCTCTTCATGCAATGGCAAGTGACAATGGTGAAGAAATACAATGTCAATCCTCTCAAGAGGTGAGCAGGATGACCCTTGCTATAGTTCTTGAATGATTCAAAGAGAAAATAGGATTCTCAAAGAAGAATTCTTGCAACATAACAATACCTTGAAGTTCTTATTTTTCTAGCACACCCATGGCACATATTTATAGTCTCCATTCATGGAAATATAAAAATAGTTCATAGTGTGAACAAGGGGCCTTTTAGGGCACTTCCTAGCCCTTGACCAACCTCCAAGCTAGATTTCGCTCATATTTGAGTGTCAAATCGCATTGGGGGTCAGACTAGAAGTGATTGAGAGACCGAAAATATTCATAAATGCATCGTTCATGAGGAGTGCATGGATTTTCTTGTAGATAGTCATGCATCTTACACACAATGCACGTTGAGGGTTATGTTAGCCTGTGCATTCTACGCACTGTGTGTGCGCTCCCTTTGGTGAATTTGCGCACTTCAATTTTTGAGCCAAGTGTATAGTTTTTTGTGCATTTTGATGGGTTTTGGTGTTGTAGGTGTACTAATTGTTGTTGGTATTGATGTCTTTCTTCAACCATTATGTGGAATGATGTAGATGATTTTTTAGTGATAACAGATGCCCCCTAATGTGTGAGGTTAGGAGCATACATATATCTGAAATACATCAATGTTTCTTTTGCTGAGAGTGCCATTGTAACGAATAGTGGAGAGAGGAACTGCAAGGGGGATCCGTTGGAGGGAGAAGGAAAACTTTGGGACCTAAACCTTTCTCTAGGAGAAAATAAAATCTATGTACAAACGAGGCGGGAAAGACCCATGCTCGTGTCATGAAAGCAAAATGTGTGAGTATAAATGAAGATGTATTATGATGTAGATAACTACAGGACCCTCAGCGGCAATTGATAACATGAGATGAAGGTTCTAAATGGTGAACAATCTCTAAAGTGAGTAAATCATGATGGTAAGATGCGTCGATGACTTGCAGGCATTGATGGCCTAACAATATTTAGAGGTCTTCGGCTGGTATGAAAAAACTGCAATGTTCATATAGTAAGACCCACCGTAACATGAGATTTTAATGACATCGAATGTTATGGGGGTCAACATAATAAAAAAGAAATGATGATTCTTTCTGTGTCGTTCAATACTCCTCATTGAAAAGGGGAATGAGAGTGAAGATACTGTCACCCTTCTAGAAACTGTGATGATATCGACAAAAAGGGAGACGTGATGCTAATAAGCAAAGGGATTCTTGAAATACAATGATTAATAAATGATATCAGGTACTGATGAGGAATCATGGATGAATTCAAGACACTGTGGGACTCAAGACTTCCCTTGGCTGGGGAATTTGAAGGATGACTAGAAACAACCGTAAAACTGGATCTAGTGTGAGGAGGACGACTAGATATGGGGTTAAACTGTGCTAGAGGCTAACAAAGAGGGAAAAATAAGAGATCGTAGGTATATGGACTTGAGATACTTGGGGTTTGTTAATGATGTATGTATGAAAGAAAGGGTGGATCCCCCAACTAAGGGCGACATGGGTTGCTTTTCTGAGTAAAAGAAGGCCATCGAGGATGATGACTAAAATCTATGTATATGATGGAAACAACGGATTTATACAATTACCAAAGAAATAAAGAATAATTTGGGTTGAGTATACAGATACAGAAATGGGTTCCCCAATGAAATATGGCTTGGCCTGATTAGAGCAAAAGTTTGTGAAAGAGAACTGGTGGAGAGTGGGGGGGGCGTGGGTGGGTTTCTATATGAGGTATGTTGATGGAGGAAAATATGCAGATGGGAAAACCAATGGTGGATGAGATGGAGGGATAATGATACTACAGGGGGGAATTCAATAGAACCAAGTGTAGGATGATATGACATGGGCGTCCATTGGGAAGGTTAGCAATATGATGAGAAGAAGTATGGGGTTCATTCTCGGAAGTGAAAAATACTGCCGAGAGTCCCAATCTTAGGGGGTGAAACTGGCATGAGTGTCCAGTTGTCGAGGGGAGCTATGAATGGGACAACTCATGTGGGGGAGAGTTTTATTGGATGACAATATCAAACTGTGGCAGAGGTAAAGATACTGCAATGCCAAATGTAGGGATCCTAAAGGTAAATGTCATAGGGTGTTACAGGGATATTCAATTGATTTACAGAGGAAATAATTACATGCTAGTGTCGAACATATAGCTGAAGAGGTTGTAAAGCTTGTTGAACAAGTACCTGCACACAAAAAACCAAGTACCCGACGTGAACAATATTTGATGATAAAGAATATATGACATATATTTGATTAAAACTGAAAGTGAGCATGCATACCTGAACGTGGTGTGAGAAAAATGCTCCTCTGGGCCAAATGCAGATGACAACCTGACGAATGTGAATGTGTAGATGGCGGGATCAGGATCACGTGGCTGAGAATGGATCGAAAAATGGAGGCTCTGGTCTCCTGTAATAATGTGTGGAAGTTGGGAAAAAGGGGCTATATATGGATGGTGGACCCATAATGCCACCTCATTTGTGCCAATCACTATTCCTGAGTTGTCAAGAGAGTTGTGAGGATATTTCAATATTGTGGGATGATATTTCAATATTGTGGGAGCGTGAGGCTATTGATCTGTGCGTGACGATTGATAGGTTAGTGGCCCTATCATCCTACACATTGTGAATTTGATATTTTGTAGGTAGGGGATGTATAGGGGGTCATACAGGGGTGTTTAAGGGTAGGGGCCACCAGTGTGCGGGAAAATGGGGAATATCCACACACATGTGTGCAATAAAACTCCATTTCCCACACATTATGTGTGATATTTTCCCTCACAGTCGTGTACTAAGGAGTGTGTGGATATGGTAAGGAAACTTGCACATAATATGTGCAGTTGTTCGTGAGACAACTGCACATGTGGGCACGAGAGTAGGACAGATAGGTGCACATGATA
This sequence comes from Picea glauca, assembly GCA_000966675.3. NCBI lineage: Eukaryota > Viridiplantae > Streptophyta > Pinopsida > Pinales > Pinaceae > Picea > Picea glauca. The sequence continues at coordinate 540,134 of JZKD02S1631501.1, read as the reverse complement.
TTCTTTGTTGTCTGACTGACAACTATGCACTCATGCATGAATGAATGTGAGACATCTATGAATTAGTGCACAAATGTTTAAATAACAGTCACACACATGTGTGCAATTGTATGGGGGAAAGACGTGCACTGTGGGTAGGCTAAGGTGTTATGACTTTCTGATATTTATGCTTTTTTTATGGATGATGTTGTTGATCAAATGTTCCTGGGTGGATGCAGGTGATCAACAGATTCTAGAGCACAATGTTGGTCCACTGGCGATAGCGGGACTGGGACCAGTTACTAGAGGCTGCGAGGGAGTAGCCGGGCATACGTAGACACTTGGCAGCCTGCTGGTTGCTCAAGTATTTTGACCGCCCCCTTATATAGTCGCAAGAGTACTGGCTCCAGTTTCTTATTAGGATGAGGAGCACTGATCTGCAGTGCTTCATTGTGAAGGGAGAGTAGTTGACATTCTTTGGGATAGAGGATGTGTACTTTTTTATGGGACTCCCATTCCGTGGGAGGGAACTAGTTGCCGATCCCCATCTTCCAGGGGAGGACAAGGTGGAGACTATGGCAGCTCAACACTGTTATGGGCCAAACCCTATGTTGTCTTTGGTCCTTTGTATTGAGGCTATTGATGACTTATTTACTGAGTGCATCCTGACCATGTTGGTGAGGATATACAAATCCTTGGGTACACAACGGATCACTCGTGGTCAGCTGAGGGTGGTAGAGGAGGTTCTAGATGGGGACCTTTTTGCATGGGGTGTGATGATGCACACCAAAATGATGTCCCAATTGAACTGGTGTCAGTGTATTGACTCCAGTGACTTTGTGTTTAGGTCCATGTTAGTGGCCTGGTTTTTGGAGAGAGTGCCTCTGTTGCGCCCGCAAATCCTTCTAGAGCCAACGGGGTGGCGAGAGAAATAATTGATGCGATGGGAACACGTGTTGGCCTGTCATGGAGGAGGGGAGGGTGGACACTATTTCACAGCGACAGTCACTCGAGTGTGGCATTAGATTCCACAGGTGATTTTACAATATCATTACGCAGGTATGGACTATTGGCAGGATCCAGACATGGTGCTACCTCCTGGGGAGGATTTGGACCATAGAGGTATGTATTGTATCTTGTTTTCATGATATTGGTAGATGGAATTTATCAGACATGTATATGGATGTTGACATTATATCTAGTGTTGTTTTGTAGATGTTGGACCCCTAGGGCGAGAGGCAGAGGTCATTGGGGAGTCCGCAAAGCCAAGGGCTGGGCCCAGGCACCAATGGGATGACATCGGTGTAGGGTAATCTAGAGATCCATAGGGAGACATCGAGGCCATGATAGAGGATATGTGTCGAAGGTTCAAGCGGGTCCTTCAGGGTGTTCCTGAGGGCATATGGACCCATATCTAGGACGAGGAGGTCTTATACCAGTGTGTGGGGATACCAGTAAAGTGGCAGACATTGATCCGCATAGTAGAAGTGGTGGGGGAAGCGATTACTGGCTGACTGCCTTCTAGAGTGAGGGGGCTCCCAACTAGTGGGGTACCTCC
>JZKD02S1631501.1:465826-534992 GCA_000966675.3 Picea glauca | reverse complement strand
ACAATTCTCAGAGGAGAAAGTTTAAAGGAAGAAATTGAAACAGCATCCAAAGGCACTAAATATGAATCCATTGTTCAGATTGAAAGCATAATACAACAAACAAGAGGGGAAGCACTGGCGACCCCATCAGAAGGAGGAGCTAGAAAAGAGACAGAGGTAGTGATAGAAGAAGTTGCATCTACCATTGGGGAAACACACAAGGTATTGGAACAATTACATATACCAAACAACCCAGTGGTTGAACCATCATTTACTAGGGAGACATCACCAACACCCTACAACATGTCATTTGGAGACATGGAAGATGAAGAGGGAAATGCAAACAATGAAACAGAGAGATTTGGATTCCCGATATTAGACATCACCAGAGATGTTGCTATGAAGAATATTCGATTGTACTCACTGCCTCACTTCCATGGTATGTCAAAAGAATATCCCCATTCATTTTTGTTTGAATTTGATATACTATGTAGGAGTTATAATTACATTGATAATGCACAAAAACTAAAACTCTTTCTAGCCACACTAAAAGACTCAGCATTAAGGTGGTTTATGAGCCTAGGAGAACACACTATCTTATCATGGGATGGTATGAAGGATACTTCCCTTTTAAAAAATCAATATTACTGCAGACCTAGGGATGCTAGGAATGACATATTTAAAATGAAACAATCTGAGGAGGAAAGTTTGGAAGATTACCTAGAAAGGTTCCTATACAACTACCAAAAGACAAAGCAATTTTCCTTATTTAATCCCCCTGCTCTTCCTCCACCTCCACAACTGTAGAAAAAACTAGCACTACCTATGAACCCAAATCTCCAACAACAAATGCAAGATGCACATATCCCAAAACCTCCTTGTCCTACCACTATTCATGCACAACCCAATCCTAATCCAAATAATAGACCTACACATCGTGTAAAAAATATTGAAGTACAAACCTTCCCCACTTATGTGATAACTCCTTATTTATTTAATGGAATTCAATTAAGATCAGGGAAGGTTTTGAATAAACCAAATCCTACTGTGGTTATTCAAGAAGAAGAACAAGTAGATAATCAAGCAGTTCAAGAAGAAGAACAAATAGATAATCAAGTAGCTCAAAGAGAATAACAAATGGATAAACAATCAAATGAAGAAAGAAACACCCTTGTACAACAGGAAATTCCTCCTCACACTTCTCACCCAGCAGAAACACCTTAGAAAACTAATCCTCCTCCTTATCCAGAAAGGTTACTTGTGAATAAATCTAAGGTACCTCTAGGGCATAATATCGAGTCTGAACTTAGAAACATATGTGTGAATATTCCCCTACTTCAAGCCATCAAGGACATGCCTATTTATTCTAATATTGTAAGGGATCTTTACATTAAAAATCCATGGGGGAAGAGGAAGGATCCTTCTATTATACATGTGGTTGGAAGGTTATCAAAATTTATATCAGAAATGCTATCCAAATATAATGATCCAGGAAATCGAGTGGTGACCTTAGAAATTAATGGTGTTTCTTTTCCAAACACACTTATTGATCTAGGATCAGCAAAAAATGTTATAACGGTTGACACCATGAAAACGCTGCATTTAAATCACCTAAGACCAACACAGACTTTGCCAGAATTAGCAGAGAAATCAATTATCATCCCAATAAGAAGTCTAGATGATGTAACGGTCACCTTGTCCTCTTGGGAGTACCCTATGGATTTATTAGTGATTCATCCCAAATCCTCCAAACCAGGACATCCAATAGTGCTTGGACGACCTTGGTTGGCCACTTCTGATGCATTTATTAGGTGTCAGTCTGGAGAGATGACAATTTCCAATGGCACCCAAAGTCAACAACTCATTCTCTTTCCTCCTTCCCAACCAACCAATGAAGTTCCTCTCTGTTTGGAGAATCCCTATGGGGAGGAGGACTATACTAAGCCCTTTTTAACACTCGAATAGGTAAAAGGAGTTCAAGAGAAAACCGAAGAACAAATATTAAGTGTATTTTTGGTTGATACAGAATGCATTGAATACCCTCAATCTTTTCCTAAATACACACCTATCTTCAGCTCTGAATTCTAGGAAATATGGAACCCCTAGTCCACCTCTACAATAGCCACCATTTCACAAGTAGATGAAGGGAAATAATTAGTTCTTCGGGTTGTTGAGATCAGCCCTGGAAAATCCTTGTACATCAATGCTAGTTTAGAAACAAATCAACAACAAAAATTGATTCAAATGATTCAAGGACAATCTGGTGCTTTTGCATGGGATTACTCTGACATAAAAGGGATCCAACCAAACACTTGTATGCATCATATTTATACCAATTACCAAATCAGACTTGTTAGAAAACCCTAAAAAAGGATGAACCCATCCTTAAAAGACATAGTGAAAGAAGAACTCTAGAAACTCCTGCATACCGATTTTATTTACCCTATATCGGATAGCAAGCGGGTATCCCCATTAGTTATTGTCCCTAAAAAAAATGGTAAATGGAGGATTTTTGTGGCCTTTCGAGAATTGAATAAGGCTACCTACATAAATTACTTTCCTTTTCCTTTCATAGACCAGGTCTTGGAAACTTTGTCTGGGAAGAGGTATTTTTCTTTCTTGATGGGTTTAGTGTTATAATCAGATCCAAATTTCACTAGAAGATCAGGACAAACTCACATTTACTTGCCCATGGGGTACCTATTCCTATAGGGTTCTGCCTTTTTGTTTGTGTAATTCCCACACTACTTTTGAAAGGGATATCTTGGCCATTTTTTCTGATTTGAACCATGACTGTGTAGAAGTATACATGGATGACTTCACAGTATATGGGGATGATTTCCAGCATACATTGGACAATTTGGAGAAAGTACTAATTAGGTGTAAAGAAACCAACCTTTCCCTCAGTCATGAAAAATCTAGAATGATGCTCACTGAAGGAATTTGATATAGGTCATCACATCTCTGGTACTAGAATAAGTGTAGACCCTGCAAATATTGACATCATTTCTCAAATCAAAATCCTTAGCTCACAGAAATAAGTCAGAACATTTTTAGGGCATGTTGGTTACTAAAGGAGGTTCATTCAGGATTTTACAAACCTAGCTACCCCACTGTTCAAACTGTTAGCAAAAGAGGATGACTTTTGTTGGAATGAACAATGTCAAATCTCCTTTGAAATTTTAAAAACAAAGCTTTCAAGTGCCCCTATTATGAGAGGACCAAACTGGTCTCTTCCTTTTCATATCTACATGAATGCCTCAGATACATCTTTGGGGGATGTTTTAGGACAAAGGGAAGGACAGATTCCATATGCTATATACTTTTTCGTCAAGAATATTTCATCCACTGAAGTAAATTACACCGTCTCTGAAAATGAATTATTGTCAGTAGTACATGCCATTCACAATTTCAGACACTACAAAACAGAGTATGAAGTTTTTGTACACACTGACTATTCAACCATCAGATTTCTGATGAAAAAACCTGTTACAAATTCTAGAGTGACTAGATGGTTGATATTACTACAAGAATTCAATATCACCATTATTGATAGGCCTGGAAGAGATAATTTAGTTTATGATTTCTTGTCTAGACCCATTCATACAAGTGATAGTACTCCAATAGATGACAATTTTCTAGATGAGAATCTATTTGTTATTTTTACTTACATTCCTTGGTATGCAGATGTATCCAACTATCTTTTAATAGGAAAGCTACCTCGAAATCTTCCCTCCCAAGAAAAATGGAGAATTATCCAGATAAGTGACAATTCCATGTGACACGATGATTTCTTATATCAAACTAGGCCTCCATGTGGGGTCCATTTTGCTGATAAAAGAATAGCATACAAGATATTACAGTCCAGGTACTATTGGCCAACTATTTTCAAGGAAGAAAAGAAGTATGTGGCTAGTTGTGATGATTGTCAAAGGATGGGAAAACCTACTGCAATTGATGAGATTCCCCTCCAAGCTTACGTATTAATTGAACCTTTTGAAAAATGGGCTTTGGATTTTGTAGGACCCATTAACCCTGTGTATCCAAGGAATAAGTACATCTTGGTCTGCACAGATTATGTGACCAAATGGGTGGAAGCTAAAGATTTATATTTTTCTAATGAACAATCTGTTGTAGACTTTCTCTTTGAAGAAATATTTACTTGCTTCGGTGTACCTCAAGAAATATTAACTGACCAAGGAACCCAATTCACCTCCAATTTGGTCAAAGCTCTTACTAAATAGTATAAAATCAAATATAACAAATATTCACCTTATCACCCTCAAGCAAATGGGCAGGTGGAATCAACTAACAAGGTGACATAAGATATTCTTACCAAGATTGTTTAGCTGCATCACAAATACCGGGTTGATAGGTTTCCTAAGGCCTTATGAGCCTATAGGATAGCTTGGAGAAACACAATAGGTCATACACCTTATGAGTTGGTATATGGGAAGAAGGTGTTGTTTCCCATAGAATTTCAAGTGAAAACCTCCAGGACTTCCATGCAACTAGGGATGGATCTAGATGAGGCTAAAAGACAGAGGCTATTATAGTTGAACGAGCTTGATGATATCAGGATTCTCTTCAAAGGACAACCCTTATACAAGAACAAAGGAATAAATGGCATGAAAAGTACATCAAGAAGAATACTTTTCAATCAGGTGATTGGGCCCTACTGTATGATAATATGTTCAAGAATTTTAAAGGTAAATTGTCTACTAGATGGTTGGGAACCTATGAAGTTGATACATTCTATGATAATGGTTTAGTTAAGATAAATAATATTGATGAGAATCATAACTCCTTTGTCATGAATGGACATCGATTGAAGGTTTATCATAATCCTTTATCCAAAGAGGAATTTGTCAGACATGTTCTTCAGAATTCTGAAATGCAACTAGTAAGCAAGGGGGTTTCTCCTCCTGCTAATCCACCATAGTAAGTTTGATTGTGTGAATTAATTTGGCTATGTACATATTTGTAAATAGGTGCCTCATTAGATAGAAATTTTGATGTTACTAACAAAAACAAAAATTTGATTGTATTCTCATGTAGATGAATGAATAAGGAGGACATATTCCAGGTGTAGGTCTACCCCTTTATCCATCCCTGGTAGATCATTTTTGGAAAAGAAATTAAATGGAGTTTTCTATAATTTTTTCAGAGTCCTAAAAATTGAAAACATTGGTGAGCAGGAACTGGCCCAGGCTCGAGAAACATCCACGAGACAATAGATGGATTTTTCTTTAATTTTTTTAGACTCCTAAAAATTGAAAACACAGGCAAGCAGGAATTGGCCCGAGCTCGAGAAAAATCCACGGGATAGTAGATGGATTTTTCTTTAAGTTTTTTAGACTCCTTAAAACTGAAAACGCTGACAAGCATTAACTAATCTAGGCTCGAGAAAAATCCACAAAAAAGTAGTAGTTAGGATTATTTTTATAAGAAAAAGGAAGTGGAAACAGGAGAAATGATCAACTTGTTTCCAAAAAGAGGAGGATTTTGAATCTCAACATGAGGTCATCCAAATATAGATTACCTTCTTGTTACAAATATTGGGGCCTATTCATTGAAATATTTTGCCTTATTTTATGACACTTCCACTACAAATTCAGAGTTCTTGTATCAAGTGTTGATATTCGTTTCACCGACATGCACTTTCAATAGACTCAAGTCACATGCTCTCTTCCATAACATTAGAAAACACCAAAAATTTCTACAAAGTATAGCCTACAAGGTTCCAGTCTACAGAACACCACCACCAGGTACCTTATCCAATTCTCATTGAAAATTGGAATACAATTTTGTGGTGATCCGGTACTAGATAACATCTCTATGTTATTCTGGTACTGCAAAAATGTTCACCTCTGTGTTCATATGGTACTATGGGAAAATGTATGTGCTCATTCGGTACTATGAAAAAAGGTCTTTTCTCATCCAATACTGAAGGAGAGGGCTTGTGCTATTTCGGTACTGGGAAAAACTCTGCACTGATCTACTACTGCAAACAATGTTTTCCTCTGTGCTCATCCGGTACTGAAGGAGAAGGCATGTGCTATTCTTGTACTAGGGAAAACTCGACGTTGATCCAGTACTACAAAAAAATCACCCTTGTGTTCATCCGGCTCTAAGGAAGAAGGTATACGTTGATCTGGTACTAAGGTGTGATCCAGTATTGGGAATGAGGTGTTGGTAGTCCTTATCCTATACTCAAAGTTTTTGTTGCTCAATATAAATACTTTAAGTAATAGGAGGTATAAAATCAACATTGTTTTTCGTTTTATTAGGGAATTAGACTAATTATGTATTAAAAATTTTGTTACTCTCAATTATTTCACACTCCCTACCATGAACTTATACAAGCCCTCGTATACATCTCCTTGTGAAGAAATCATTCCTATACACCTGAAATGTTGAGAGTACCAGGTAATTGTATCTCTAACAGGATCAAATTCATTCTTTATGTTTATATGGTGAATAAACATCATAATCCCATGATCCAACATCGTGCCATACGAATGACTTAATACACATATTAATTCATATCAAAATATGATTCCATTCCGATCACGATGACATCAGATGATTTCATACTTGTGAATTCTGGTCATAATGACCACATCTCTTGTAATCATTGCCCAACACTCCCGTGAACATGATATGATGCAAAATTCCATACGATTCTATAAGTTATTCATGAATTCAATTTGTCTTACCTTGCCATCATTACCATGGATGTGACTATTATAATTTGAATCTTAAATTATAAATTCTACTTTGGATGGCTTCACCATCTAGACGAGTGTTATTTACCATTTTTACTGTCACGCCATCTCCATTTACATTGTGATTCTATTCCTTCATATCGTTTTCATACTTATCCTCTTTCGGTACTCCATCGTGGTCTATGCTAATCTGGTACTCAACCCTCAATCCTTTGTTTTGTTGTCTCATGCTCTTTAAGAATTTTTTTAAACCAACATGGGGGTTGATAGGAATGAACCCGTGTTCCAGTTATACAGTGAAACACAATAATATCAAACTTGCAGGGAGATATTTGAATAGGCCGGATGTGTTCCTTTTTTAAAAAAATTCAAAGGCTATCAGAAGGGAGTCTCTCTTTATTTTGCACATACCTATGATGGATAAAGTGTTCAGTTTGGGAATATGAAATTGATAGTTTTGGAAGCCACCATAGCAGAAGCTACAAAATTACCTTCCTCTGGAGAAAAATACTTTAAGGGGGTGATTGTTAACAAGAAGCTTTGTCAGAAATTTCTAAGGCCGGAGCATCAGGACCTCGATTGGACTAAGGGAATTCCTCGAACCTACATCAAAGAAGAATATTGGATTATGCTCATTATTTTGCAGATATTTCTCACTTGCGGAGGGAGGTATGTAATGACCTTCATATACCATTTGAAACTTTTGTCACATTTTGAAGGAGGGCCACAAATTGATTTTATTCACTTCCTTTGGGTGAGTTTAAATAAAATGGTGAGAGGAGTTAAATTAGCTTCCAAAAAACCTAAAACCAACATCCATCACCATGGCCTAATGAAACTATTGGTTTTCCATGCCTTGAGAAAACAAGGAAGTAGTTGGAAACAACTACTTCAACAAAAAAATTCTCAAGAAGGAATGTCTAAATCTATAGAAGAATAGGAAACAAAGGTATACAGTGAAGGGTCCAGTAGAAAGACAAACAAGAACAAAGGGAGGAAGTTAGGGGGTGAAGAAGCTACTATTACACCTATATCATCTCAGCCTATTGATGAATTGGGTAAGGATAAGTCTATTGTGGAGGAACATACTGCATCCAAAAATAAGAAAACTTCCCAATGTCATAAAATAAGTCCAACCCTGATTCCAAAAACTAAAAGACAGAAAAGGAAGGAATTTGGGCAAGGTGAAAGATCAGATAGTGCTCCTGAGGAAACCATTTAATTATCACCAAATCTAGTTAGCAAGTTTGAAAAGTTCCATGAACTAAACATCTAGAGAAGGACAAAGTGTCAAAAGAAGGGTGTCCCAGTAGAACAAATCCTAGAGGATCCCACTACATCTAAGAAGGAGATTCCTACCCAATATAAAGGACCAAGTCTAGCCTCAAACCCTACCAATCAACTTCCATGAGGTGAGAAGTGAAAAAGGAAGAAAACAATTCAAGAGGAAGTTTCACATGATGTCCTCGAGGCAACTATTGAGTTCCCTAAAGAATCAGTTAATGAGTTGGAGAAGACCCCTGAGGCAACTATTGTGTTTCCTCAAGAATCAATTAGTGAGTTGTACAAGACTCTTAAGATGACAAGTGGAAGTAAGGGGATGATTAAAATGAGTAAGGTCCAAAAGAAACAAATCTCAAAGCCTACACCTCAGTCCTCCATAATGGAAACAAGGAATGTTCAACAAGAACAAACTCTAGAACCTACACTTCGGCCCTCCAAGGTAAAAATAAAATATGTACAAGAGAAGAAATTACATAGTCCTATAAATTCTATTAAAACAAAGAAGAGGAAGTTGTTTGAAGAGACTTCCACCCTTGTCATGAAACCTGAGGAAGCCTCACTTCCTATACAAAGAACCACCAGGAGCATGCCCAAACAAAGAACAGTTCCACATGTGCCTTCTCTTCCATAAGAGCCTATTGATATTCTTACTTCTCCAGAGAAAGATATTGGCTATGGAGAGACGATCAATGAGACTGAGGGGTTAGCGACAAAGACCTTGACGCGTCTAAGAAAGGATAAGGAAGCCTGAGAGGAGGTGATTGAACAAACAACCACATCTGATCCTGACAATTCTATGAGCAAACATCAATTGATAGTGAAGATTGAGACACTGAAAAAACAAAATGAGAAGCTAAAACAAGAGGTTACAGAGTACCAAGTTTTGGATAGGCATATTAAGGCAGAGAATTCACAATTGAAAAAATATAACCTAAGGTTACAGGATGCACAAGAAGAGGTATCTTCTAAACTCAAAAAAGTTTTACGTTTGATCCAATACACTATGGTGATTAAGAAGGAACTTAGGAGAGAATCTTATGGTCTCAACATCCTATAGCCAGATAAATGATGTTCAAACAAGATGGGATATGATTCAATTTTGCAAAGTTTTGAGTATTAGTTTTGACATTGTTGCATGAGGACATGCAATGAATTTAGCATGGGGGAAATGTTGAGTCTCCATTTTGACACTTCTATTATCCTATATTATCCTCTATCTGAGTCTATTTTACCTATGATATGTGTATATGATTGACCATTTCCTCCAAAAACCTACTTTGTGACCTTGTCCATGCGCATAGAGAGGTAAACTATGTTAAAACATGATTTGTTTGATTTTTTTATTAAAGTGGAATCAAATGGTTGATTATTTATGCTCCTAATTACTTTGACTCTTAATTAAGAATCTCCATCTGGTACTACCATTGGTCTGGTACTACAACAATTGCTTGATCTGGTACTGCATTGGATCCAGTACTCCACTGGATTCGATACTCTTTCGGATCCGATATCAATACTCCTTATGATATGGTACTATGCAGTGATCTAGTACCACTAGCTCAACGCATATTTTGGTACCATCTCATCGCCTCTTCTGGTACCATCTCAGTGCCTCTTCTAGTACCAGGCCCACGCCTATTCCGGTACTTCCATTGTGCTGGTATGATACCTAGAGTTATGATTGTGGTAGTCTGGTACTAAACCCATGTCTACAGGATTCACATGTTGAATGAGTATGCTGGTGGTGAGTCCAATAAGTTAGTTGGATGTAAGTATCCTTAGGTAGTTTGGATATCATGATAGACTTCATCACTCATGCACTTCATGTCACGAGGATGAAGTCCATCCCTTGAGATACGATATGAATCACCAATTGTAACATTTTGAAAACATTTTATAATTATCCTCAAACCTTGGTTATAATGGCTCACCTTCTTTAAAAAGGATTTTGTGTAGATGATAGAAAGTAATAAGAAAGTGGAGAATGATGTACCTTGTTATGTTGGGAAATGAAATGTTGAACTTTTGATTCACTCGATCAATTGAAGGAATACAAATGCTATTTTTTTTAATTCATGGGAATGATTAAAGTGTTTTAGTCTGCAATTTATTTAGAGGTACCTTGTTGGTTTGACAAGGGCCCACCACCCCAACCAAGGTAAACCTCCCTGTATATTTCTTTGTGTGTTGTAAGTCAATTGTGTGAGTGTGAACACTTAATAGTTGTGTGTTGCAGATGATTTTAAATGCATAAAATTTTCTAAGTACAGTACAAATTTATTGGATTTTGAATTTGTGTGAGTGAATGGATATACATTGAGTAGAGTAGATAATTCCATTTTCATTTCTGCAGATTGATATTAAGTTTGAAAAGAGTTTGATATATGTCTAGGATTTTTTAGTGAGCAATTTTTATTATGTTGAATTTATGATTGTGATGTTCTTAGTTGGTACAGGAACCATAAGACTTCATATCTCACCTTCATGCTCCATGTAATGAAGTCTCTCACTCATATTGATTGTTTCATGTATTAAAGAAGGTTTGATTGGAACTGATAGAGTTATGATTGGTTTCTTTCTAAGAGTGAATAAAGGGAATTGTTGATTATTGTTTCAATTGCTGCAAGAAGCAATATCTAAGTTCATCTCTTCATTTCATGAACCTATAATGACCAGACTTGTTGTCTAAGTAAGAGCCCTTTTCCATTGAGTTTTTGTCTGATAGTTTTGTTATAAGATTTATCTTTTGAGTTTGTAGTTGTGTGAAATATTCAGATATTACAAAACAAAGTGTTATGTTATTAATTATTTCCTAATTGATCTAGATACAATAGACATAGATAGGTTACCTATTTTCGGCACATATAGTGTAACAACTCTTTTGATTACGAATCCCAGATTGACATATAAATGAGTGCAATGTACTAAGCATATATATACACCAACAAGTGTACTAAATGGTTTTTCATTCTTCATTCTAAACCTCTCCAACACATTCTATATGTACTCACCCTGAGACAATGTCAATTTGCAATTTTTCCTCTCTCTTGTTATTCTCATACCAAGTATTTTCTTTGCAGCACCTGAATCTTTCATCGCAAATGAATTAGATAATTTATTTTTTAGGACATTTATATCCTACATATTATACCCTGCAACAATCATGTCATCTACATACAATAGCAAGATAATATAGCTTCCATTTTCTATCCTTTAAAAATAAACGCAATGATCAGAATGACATCTACTATAACCTTGTTATGTAATAAACTTGTCAAACTTCAAACACCACTACCATGGAGAATTTTTTTTAGGCCATACAAGCTCTTCTTCAACCTGCATACCAAATTTTCCTACCCTTTGACCTCATACCCATGTGGTTGTTGCATATAAATCTCTTCCTCCAAATCCCCATGGAGAAAAGTTGTTTTTACATCTAACTGTTCAAGATGAAAATCTTCTACTTCCATAAGACTTAAAATAGTCCTAATTGAAGTCATTTTAACAACAGAAGAAAATATTTCATCAAAATATATACCTTTCTTTTGTTCAAACCCCTTTACAACAAGTCTAGCCTTGTACCGCTTTTTTCCTCCATGTTCTTCCTTCAACCTATAAATCCATTTATTCTGCAATGCTCTTTTTTATGCAGGAAACTGAACCAAGTCCCAAGTCTGGTTATTTACCAAGGAATCCATTTACTCTTTCATTCCTTTCTCCCACTTATTTTTAGTCTCTACTTGCATTGCCTCTTCATAACTTTTTGGTTCACTAGAATCATTCAACAATAAATAATACAATGAAGGAGAGTATCGTTCAGGGGGTCTACTTAACCTGGTAGATCACCTAACAACACTTACAAGAGTTTGAGGTACCTTTTTCTCATGTTGTTGTACATTTTTATTTTCTGGTACCTTTGGAATTTCTTTTTCAGTGATATCATCAAGCACTATGTAATCTGGTTTTTCTTTTTCATGTTCCTTTCCCTGTAACTAATATTTGTACATGACATTCTCATTTAATATGACATCTATAATCCTAATGATTTTGTGATTTTCATAATCCTATAATAAATAGTCAAAATCATTAACATCGTATTCAATAAAGGTACACTTCTTGCATTTTGCCTCAATATTTGTTCTATTTTATTTATCAATGTGGACAAATGCTTCGCAACTAGAAGTCTTCAAAAATGAATAGTTTCCCTTTTTACTTGTCCATGCCTACTCTGGAATGCCACCATCCAAAGAGATTGAAGGTCTTATTTTTATTAAGTAAATAACAATATCTACAACATCTACCCAAAACTGTAAGGGAAACCCAACATCCAATGTCATACTCCTTGCACTCTCCATTATTGTCATGTTCATCCTTTCTGACACACCATTTTCTTGTGGTGTTCCTGGAACTATTTTCTCTCTACGAATCTCATGGTATGAACAATAATAATCAAACTCCTTGCTTCAATATTCACCTCCATTGTTTGATCTGAGCCACTTCAACCTTTTTCATGTCTCATTCTCAACCAAATCTTTAAATTTCTTAAGAGCATCAAAAACATCAGATTTTTGTCGAATGCAATAAACCCAAGTTTTTCAAGTTGCATCATAAAAAAAGAGTAACATAATAATGAGATCCACCAAGAGATGATACTTGAGCTAGTCCCCATACATATGTATGCACAAGCTCTAACCTTTCACTCTTCTTTTCTTTTCTAACTCTGAGAAATCCGACTCTCTTTTGTTTTCCATAAACAAAATGCTCACATAAATCCAAATCAATTTGTTTAATATTTGGAAACAAATTCCTTTTGTGAAGTATCTACATCCCCTTCTCACTCATGTGTCCAAGCCTATGATGCCAAATTGTTGTATTGACTCTTGTAGAAGATAAAGATATAGAAGAATCAGTATTACTAGTACATAAATACAATGTACCTTCCTTCTGTCCTTTTTCTATCATCAGTTATCCTTTGGTGACCTTCGACGCCTTATTTGTAAATATAGATATACAACCATCACTTGCAAACTGCCCTGTTGAAATAATATTTTTCCTTAGATATGGAACATTTCTTACCTCTTTCAACAACCATTGGTTTCCATTCTTTTTCTTTATTTGTACCTTACCCATTCCAACAATTTTGCACGGTGCATCATAACCCAAATGAACCTCTCCAAAATCACCTTGAACATAACCTAGAAAATGTTTCCTATGGGGTGTGGCATGAAATGAAGCCCCTAAATCTACTACCCAAGACTCATAATTATTATCTATAGAAAGAATCAAAGCATCTTGTAACACATAACCTTTTACATTTGCTTCCTGATTTTTCTCCTACTGTCTATCTCTCATTTTATTTGGAGCTCTGCATTCTTTCTTAGATGTCCTTTATTTCCAAAATTCTAGCACTCTATTTTTCTCAGTCTGAATTTGGATCTTCCCTTACTAGAATTCCCGCAGTTCCATGAGCTCTTTCCTATACCCTTTTGTCTTCCCCTATCTCACATGTGGTTTTCTGTTGGATTTCCTCACTAAGGATAACACCAACAACATCATCAAATTTTAGAGTGTTTGAACCAAAGACAGAGTTACATACAGCCATAACCAAGCCGTTCCAACTTTATGGTAATGAACACAATATTAGAAGATCCATGACCTCATAATCAAAGTCCACTTTTACAGAACTTAGTTGATTAGTAACCGTATTAAATTTATTTAAATGATCTGCAATAGACCCACCTTCTGACATGTTCATATTAAATAATTTCTTCATTAGAAATACCTTATTGGATATTGAGGTTTTTTCATATAGTTTAGCCAATGCATCCATCAGTTCCTTCGTTGTCTTTTCTTTTGAAATATTGAAAGCCACCGATGTTGCTAGGCTCATCTGTATCATTCCTAGTGCCTTTATTTCGAGAACCTCCCATTCTTCGTCCTTCATGGTCGTTGGATTCTTTTCTATTATGCCCAATTGTAATACCCTCATTTTGAACCCCATATTAAATATTGTATTTTGTTAATTTGTGAAAGGCCATAGTGCCTAAACAATTATTAAGAGGCCAGTGTGCCTAGGAAATGTAATGTTTTGATAATTATTAATATAAAACACATCATTGGCTGCTAGACGAACAAGGAAAAGAGTTATAGGGGGCCATGATTCCATAAGAGAGGGGGCTAGAGGGTTTGAGTGCTTATTTTATATCTTATTTACCCAATTCTAGTTTTAGTGGAGAATAACAGTTACATGAGATTCTTGGGGGAAGACCATGGGGTTGTTTAATTCCAAGAAGTACATAAACCCATACTTGGTCTATGGTTGGGGTTGGTTTTTGTTTAGGGGTATTTTTTGGTTCCTTTTCACTCTCTCATTAATTTCCCATTATGCTCACCTTTCATTTCTATTATGTTCTCCACTCATCTCTTCACCTACTCATCCCATATGATTCAAGAGCTTCTTAGGGGGAAGGAAACCAAATTGGTGAAAAAATACATAGTTGTTGGCTGTATAGGCTGTTGGTGTATTCCAACCAGGGTTGGTGCTCTCTTGTATGTGATTCCTTGGCCTGTGTTTCAATTAACTCACAACTGTGAATCATGAGAGTCCCATTAGGGAGATTCTTGACTAGAAGCACTAGAGGCATGGAAGATATGGAGAACTTCAGAGACTGCGTGGGAAAGAAGGGGGTCCATTCTCTTGGGTTTTGTAGACTGGGTAGAAGAGAACTGGTGTACTTTGGATTGTTGTGAGTGTTGAAAGGCCTATGAGAGTCTGAGGGCTAACTATCTTGGGAAGTTGAGTGACACCCTAGAATATATCCTTGTGGACTCATATCCCTGGATCGGGGGTGACACTATTGTTGAGACTTGGAACAACAATGTATACGATTGGGTGGAATGTCCTTGGTCTGCAACTAATTGGTGTCTTATTTTCATAAAAAATAATTTCTCTCTGTTATGGTTATTTACCTATGTATGATTTATTCTACTATGTAATTTTTTATCTTTGAATTTAATATTTAGAATATGCATACTTGTCGATCATTGTTGTGCATGGATTAGTTTATGTTGTGGCATGAATCTTTATTTCCACATGTGGTTTTCATGTCTCTTAATTAACTTAGAACTGATTCAAATTGAGATCAATCACTGTGAAGTGAGTCCCTGGACTAAATCATGCCCCACTTGTGGGTGGTTGGGCATGTTACATTCAGATTAAGTGTAATATCCCATCATGTGGGTGGATGGGTAAATTACTGATTGGTATCAAAGCCACATGTTGAAACACTAGGACAGAATGGGCCGGTTCTATTAGACAGGATCTTGTGGTTAAGATCAAGTATATCATGAATTGAGAAGCTCAGGAGAAATGGCATTGCAGAGATCACACAATAGCCATAACATCATATATCCTTTGTAAATGATCATGCAGTCGTGACTGTTCCTTTTGAATTTGGGAGCGATCATCACCGTGGGATTGAGGGAGATCGGATCCATCAGATCAGAAGGTGGGTGAACCGAGGTTGTTTGATGGAGGCAAACAAGAGGTTGGGTAAGAATTAAGTCCCAATCGTCGGATCTTGATGATCGATCGTCAATCGTCGATCAAAGCCAAGCAGAAAAAGAAGAACTTTGGAATTTCATCGCTTCAACGATCTTGGTAGGAAGGAAAATCATGATCTGCCGAAGGCCAAAGTCATGAAGCCCCGTAAACCATATGATATGATGGGAGGCACAAATGGATCTCCACCATTGATCATGTTAAGTTAAAATTGACCACTTTAGAAGTTTTCAGTCAAGGAGTTTTAAACTTTGATGAATTGTTACAGCTCGAAGCCCCAGAGTGCCAAAGTCCCAGAATCCCCATCAACTGTTACATTAAGGGGAGGACTTCGGGAGTGTTGCAGGCCATCATATCTAGTCTTGGTAGAAGGTTAGAAAATTTTGGGCTTCAGAACTCCACCACTCCAACGAATATAATGTAAGTTGTAGAGAAAAACCCTGGAGCACCAAAGCCCTAAAGTGCCTAGTTCACGGAGGTATAAAACCGTGAAGTCACATAGATCGTCAGATATGGAGCTGTGATTAGGGATCTCCCATATGGTTGATCATGTGCCTTGTGCCACATGGTAGGAGGTTGTGTGGGGACATGTGTCGCCTGGTTTCAATACTTTTTGGACCCTGATCTATCTATTTTTTAGTGATAGGTGGTACACATGCCACAGTTCCATGGCACACGAGGTGACATCAACATGTCATGTCATCCCCAGAAGTATGTAACTCTAGGAGTGTCCAATTTTCTATCTGTGAGAAGTGTTGAAGCCCAAATTCATGAAAACACGCGGACCATCAATCTGTGATCCCTTCGGGACCTCTCTCGATTGTTAGATCAAGGATGAGGAGCAAGGTAAGTACTTCAGAGGATTGTCACTCCGAGGGAATTGAGAGACATGGGAACTGAATTTTCTGGAGCCCCAAAGTGATGAATTTATGAATTGGTGGAGAGTCATCCATATCAACATTTGATTAAGTCGCAACCGTTTATTTTTTTTGAAGCCTCCAGCTGGGGGCAGGGCCTTCCATTCAATGGGAGATCAAGTCTCGACCGTTCTATTTTTGTTGGTGTAGTTAGTGAATACTTCAACGAAGTGTATCTCCAAGAGAATTTGGAAATTGAAAACGAAGAAAAACTGAAGGTCGAAATCTAGAGGACTTGATCCTAGTGTCGGTATCATGATAATGTAAAAAGGGCCTGGGAGGTTATGTTGTTCATGTAATCTCCCAGGTAGAATAACACAGAGCAAGGTGATAAGGAAGTATTAAGCCTGCGGTTTGGAGTCATGGTCACCTAGAGGCGTGGGTTGAGGGAAGCACCTTTGTAGAATTCAATTATGTATCAGATCAAGGGGGGGGAGAAATTGAAATTTCCTTTACGTAGCCCTGACGTTAAGCTCTGATATCGAATTGAAGGCGAGATTTCAGCCATTGGGACTGAGGATTCCAAGAAAAATAAAAGGGAATTGTTATGTTTTGAAGACTGATATATTTTTTCTTCATGAATTGATAAGAAAAAAAAAGACTTGTAGAAATGTTTGAAAAATAATTTTGTTTATAATAACTCTAAAAAAATGGTTGCTTGCACATTTTGCATAGTTAGGGGTGTAAGATTATCAGTCCAAGGTAAGAATACATTCAAGCAATGGAAGATGGAGAAGGAGATTACAACCATGATAAAGAGGCCAAAGGTCAAAATATCAATGTTGGTAATGAAGAGACAAAATCCAACGAACATAAGGGCAGAGGGGAGCAAGAAACCCTGATATAAACTATGAGAATCCTGAAACTAGAAGTACAGAGTTACAAAGTAGACAATGAGAGGATGATGAGAGAACAAAATCAGATAAATTATCAAGTGATGAAGAGATTAAATCAATTGCAGAGGAAAACAAAGAATGGATCAAACTCAAAATAAGAGGAAGAAGGAAGGTATCATGAAAGAAGAGATAACCACAGAAAAGTTGGTTATTCAATAAGTGGTAGAAGAAATCATATAAGCCACTCACCTCCTTACTCAACAAAAAAATATTATGCATCTGAAGACTCCATAAGTAGTCCATAGGTGTCCCCTGTTAGGCACCAAAGAAGAAGACATAAAGTGAATAGTTTTCAAGGAGAGTTGAGGAAGCTTAAGCCACCATACTTTGATGGTGAAAGGGAAAGGGAAGATGATGTTGAGGCATGGTTTCTTGGACTATGGAGATATTTTCAATTGCATAACTATTCATCAAACCTAGAAGCCATAATTTCCACCTTGCATTTACATGGGAAATTTTCAATGTGGTGGGACCATCTGAAGCAAGTTGAGCATATTAATGAGGATAGGATCACTTAGAAGAAGTTCAAGAAGTATTTTCAGAAGGATTAACTCTCAGATCACTTCTATGACAAGAAAATGAAGGATTTCTTTGAACTTATTCTGGGAATTACAACCATGGTCGAGTATGAGAAGAAGTTTTTGGGGTTGTTAAAGTATGTGGGGTTTATAAAAGATGAGAAGGTGAAAATACTTAGTTTTTTAAGTGGTTTTCATTTCTTTTATAAAGAAAATATTCAGTATGATAAAACCAAGACCTTGATCGAGACCATTAGGAAGGATAAATACTTGTATGATTAAGGAAAGGGTAGAGAATCCATGCATAAGTCTTGGAAGGATAAGAAGGAGAAGTATGATCAGCGGAGGAAGGGATTCAAACCTCCTTTCAATAGAAATATCCAAAATAAAAATTATCAAGTCCAATATTCCTAGGATGAATCCAAGAAAGAATACTCATTGGGAAAAAGGGGAAGACCACCAATCCAATGTTGGGGATTCAAAGAAGATAACCTATACAATGATTTCCCTCAAAGAAAGGAAAAAGTGAATACCATGCACAACATCCAAGAGGCTACAAAAATAGAATATATGGGAAGGATTTATGTAGCTTTAGATGACCAATAAGAAGAGTACCAATCCAATATGATCGAGGTGGAAGGTAAGATCATTAATCGACCTATTGCTAATTTAATTGATTCAGGAGCAAGTCATTGTTACATTGATCCTAAAATAGTGGATGTATTACATTTGGAGAAAAGTAAGCTTGAAGAATCAAGTTTGGTTCATCTAGTCACTGGAACCAAAACGATAATCCATGAAATGGTAAGAGGTTGTTCCATAATTATTAATGGTGTGAATACTAAAGTTGATCTAAGTAATTATACCATTGGGGTATTGTGATATTATAATTGGAATGGATTGGTTGGAAAATAATTATGCTATCGTAGATTGTCATAACAAGACATTTACATGTCTTGATGAAGAAGGAAAATAGATCACTATGAAAGGAGTTCCAAGACTGTTGTTGGGAAAATCTCCCTATGGACTAGCAAATAGAGTTCAGACTTTGCATGCAGATATGACCGAACAAAAATTACTTTCTACCTTCATACCTAGATTTAAATCCCCTTTTCTTAGTAAATGCATGGAAAGATCAACCTACCTCGTTCCCAGCGTTTGATGTCGATCCTCTACTGTGCTTGATTACTCGTTCGCAATACTCCTTCCAAAGTTGACCTGCATTCAAGACAAGCAAAAACTATGCATGCATACTACTTATATACTAATGGGTTAGAAATCCAAACATACACTGGTCAAACTATAAACAGTTCATGAATTGGGATGAGAAAATAATTTTCTTTATTACTTAGAATGAGTCAACTTACAAAAGTTGAGACCAGCCACCGCTCCTTGAACCTGATCTTGGGCTCCTCTTCTTCTGTCCTCCAACTGCTTTTCTTTCAATATCCTTTGGCACAAGGAAAGGCTAAAGGGTTGGGCCAATGGGAAGAGTTTCTTTGCTATATTTTTCCTCCTCCAAATGGGACCCCTACCCCTTCTTTTATAGGCTAGAAGGAGATAGGTATTTGGATGAACCCTCGACCATGCATGGCCAAGAGTTTCAGTTAACTCACCCATAGCTTTTTGTTCCATCAGCAAATTTCATTTTTCCATGCTTTTGTCAGTCCATGTGGGCTATTTTGGGTCAGCCAACATGTACACACATGCAGTAATGGGTTAGGGTGCGTGGGCCTTTATAAAAGAGGATTTTCAAAGCGTTGTTCAACATTTTTTTGGAAAAGAAGGGATATGAGTTGGCCTGATGCCAGGTAAGCATGTGTGGTGCAATTTAGGGGTATAACAAATGCCCCCTAATCTGTGAGGTCAAAAGAGCATCTGATGGCCGAAATACATTACCAATATTTACTGATGTGTCGAATGATTGAGCCCAAGGATCAGGAACTAGGAGGTGTCATCTGCAAAATAACAAATGTCTCACCGAGGCAGGCATACCCATGCTCGGGATAAAATAGAACCATGGATACCAATCAAATACACTGTAGATCCATGTCAAATAACTATAAAGAGTAGCTGTGAATAATAAACAGTGGAGCTACATCTCTAAATCAGAAAGATATACATATAGAGTATCCATCTTCCAAAAGTTGATTCGTCCTGATGGCTGGAGATGAGATCTTTAGAGCTCAAGCATTAACTTCAAAATCTTCAAAAATCAGGTAGGAGTGTAATATGAGTGTACAATTGCACTACCCAGAGGTCTTCGATGGCTCGTCGGTCATGGACTTGATAATCTTGATGATCAGACTGAAGGCTTCAGTGATTTCAAACAAGGACTTGATTGGATGTTCAGGATGGTCAGGCATGAGGACAAGAGACATATTGCAGAGGGGCCGAATCAATCTTGGCGATAAACTTCCCTTGAATAATAGCATGAAAAATGATGAGACTCAGGCAGCATGTATGTTAATCATAAGTCTACAAAGAAAGAGGCAACATAAACTCTCCATATGTTTGGAAGGATAACCAAACGATGGATGACACAACTCTATATAGCGAGAAAAAACTTCCTAAGGTCATACTACATCCCATAGTTTGATGAACAAACGGACAGATGTGCTTTATCCAAGGGCGACTCATTATGCTGCCAATAAAGAAAATACTTTTCCCTTCCTCTTTTTGGGGTATATTTGATTTTTTTGTTCTTTTCAATAATTGTGGAAAAAGAATAAAGGAATATTACGTTACAATAGAGGAACGAGTATGCAAACATACAAGTTCAAGGCACAAGGACAAGTCTGATGTTCTAGTAAAATGATACTCGGGAAAAATCCTCCGGGAGCCAAAGGTGTTAAGATGTAGAAGAAACTTGTTACAAGGCTGGTGTATAAGGCATGCAAACGCGGTTAACAAAACACATAATGGTAACGTCCTTCGATGTATGTTTAATGAGCCTAGAGAAGGTAACCTCAATGGTTTTTCATATTTAGAGATTTTGAAAAAACATAAAAGGAGACTCCATTGGGATATCTTTTTCGAAGATAGTCTAGTCGGTTCGAAAAAGGGTAAACTAGCACCGATTAGATGTCGATTCAAAACCATTTTAACGAATGTGACAAGGACAAGATCACTCAGCCATTTTTTTCATTTTTAAGGAGTCTGAAAAAAGATTAACTATGGACTCCGTCAGCAATATTATTTTGGACCAATTTAACGAGTGTGAAAGAATAAGGTCACTCGACGATCTTTTCAATTTTAGGGAGTCTGAAAAGAGCTTAACTATGGACTCCGTGGGGGTTCCTTTTTCGTAAGTTTAGTCCCGCAGGCCTGAAAAAGGGATAAATATATACTTGAGAGTAATCTAATATAGAGCTAAAGTTCCATAGAGTATACCTTTATTCGTATAGTTGACCGTCCGGACCGAAAAAGGGGTAAACTACCACCGGACAGACGTGACTTCAAATTTCATTTTAATGAGCATAAAAGGCCACAAGATCGCTCGACAATCTTTTCATGTTTAGAGGGTCTGAAAAGGGATTAAAAGGAGACCCGTTGTTTTTTGGGAGTCCTGAGGGTGAGATCAAGAGTGAAGAAGAATCATGCAAATGAGGCTCAAACTCATATTCAGGAAAGACTATAAGGACTCTCGAGCCTACAGTGTTTTAGAGACGGCATGGACACCATAATGCAACTAGGACCTACCTAGGGCATCCATGTTCTGGTAAGCTCTACCGCCAAGTTGCAACACTTCTAAAGAAGATATGACAGTTCCGTGTGACAACCTGATGGGATGGATCCTATGGCAGAGGAAAAAGATGACGAGACATAAAAGTCGCGGTAGTAACCTAACCTTTATGCTCAAGTTGATTCTGGGAAAAAATTTCATGGACCATCAATTTTTTTTTTCGAAACTCAAAAAAGTGTCCCAATACCCGATCAAATCCCTCCCATATAACTCATGAATCACTCTAAATGGTTTTTGGTATAAAGAAACTGATAAGGGAGGCCAAAAAAGTGAAAAAAAGAGGCCAAAAAGTCTATAAATAGAAGCTGGCAGCTCATTATCACCATTGCTGATTTAGAAATTGACTCTGGAGCCAAAAGACCCCCTTTGATAAAAACGGTGATTCTGGGAGCTACAGTGGACGAAATGAACTTCCGCTTGGACCAAGCAAGTACAAACTCCCCTATCTAGCTATTCAATTCTTTAATTTTTCTTTTGATTTTATTTTTTGGGTGGGTGTCGACCTTTAAAAGTTCAGCCCTAGGTCCACGTGGGTTGTTTCTGGACATGCCACATGTACACTCGGGCAGAGTAAAACCTGCCCGTGTGTACACATGACTGTCACCTAGACAACCCACGTGGACCCCCCTTTATAGATAAAAGAACCAAATAGCCCTTACTAAACTTCTTGAACTTTGTTGTGTTGGCAGGATGTATGTCCACTAGAGGGAAAGGGAGCATGAAGCAATTAGTGAGTTGGTTGTGGGAGATTCGAATGTCGTGGCCGCGTTGATGCAATGTGGTTTGCTTAAGTTCTTCTTGTGTCCGTTTATGCGAGCACAAACAAGGCTACTGAATGCCTTGATTGACTATTGGCACCCTGATGCAGAGGCCTTCATGCTAGAGGGGCAATCACTGGTGCCCACCATCGAGGATATCTATTTTTTGACTGGCCTCTCAAGGAGAGGGGAACTAGTCAATTTCAGGATGTTTCCAGTGGGGCCACTTAACATATTGAAACTGATATCCCTGCACTGTGAGGCTAGGACAAACCGTTTTATCTCCCAGGTGCCCATAAGTAAGATCACTGACCTATCACTACAAGCGATATTATTGCTTATTGGGCGGATTACCAGTTCTACAGCCTTGCATCAGGCGTCTCGCGCACAGATGAACTGTGATATCCAGTTCTTGAATGAAGAAATTTTTGACTAGAGTTCCACACTACTAGAGTGTATGAAGAGGCAATTGATAGATTGCTGACAGCAGACACAGAGGAACTTCGGGTTCGGGATGATTTTATGTTCATTCTTCTTTGAGAGAGTTTCGAGCTTTATTCCTCGAGAAGTAGTACGAGGACATTAGGCCTATTTTCCTGCTATATGTAGATGGGTAGTATTACTGCCGCGACAGGGTGGTGGAAGGACCAATGAGTCCTTCGATGATGAGTTTTTTGCGTGGTTGTCACGACAGATCCCTGTGATCAAGGATTACCCATATGTAGGGATAGACTTTTCTAGAGATCCTGAGATACCCGTGCCTCCTAGTGAGGAGAGAGGGGAGATGGGTAAGTCTCCACCTTTGTAGTTTTTTTTGTTGTATATGTAACTTTTATGTCATTTTATATATATCATTTAAAAAAAAAAAATTATGCCAGAGTATTTGCCGGATATACGTTTGTTTCATGCAGATGTGGGATCTGTGTGACCTATCGATTATGCATGGAACAGGTGTCGTCCTTGGCCAGAAGCTGCAGCAGTCGCTGCTAAGGGACCAGCAGTAGCAGGAAACCTCCCAGCCGAGGAGGCTAAGAGGGTATTTAAACAAGTTGAGTGGAACTTTACTGCACTCACTCGTACAGTCCCGATGACAGAGATAGAGGACCTATTTCCATCTATGCAACCTCATGTAGTGGGGGAACCTCAGATGTGGGTCTCTTTGTTTAGGCATTTATCCCATGCTGTGGACTATTATAACAGAGCCCATAGGCCTTGAACCTATTTAGAATTTTTACGTGCCACAAGCACTACTTGTATATATATTTTAAGGGCATAAGCCCTGTGACTCGTTATTGGTCCTATTTTTGAGGCGCTTGCATCCATCTATGTACTCTGGTTACTTTATGATGTTATATATGTTTTTTTGATCTTTTGTGTCTTATGGATCACGTGTGCAAAAATTTATTTACATGCTTATGTCAATGTTCTTTCATATGTGTGCAAGATGCCAATCTAAAATTTGATTAGCTAGAGTATCTGTAATTTGGTTTAATTTCCTAGGAACATGAAAATATGTAATATAATCAAAGTTTCATTCTAAGATACATACTCTAAGGAATCTTCGGTGTAAGGTTGGATCATGAACCTGGTATACTCTGTTTAGCTGAGACACAACCAACTGAGCATCAAGATAGACCCGAAGATGAGAGATACACAATGACAAGGTGTCACGAAGCAACTCAATAACTGCACTATACTCGACGACATTATTTGCGGTGTCACCTAAGCATATACCTTTGGAAGATAACAACTGGCCCTGAGGTGTAAATATTACCCAATCTGTGGAGGCAAGCCTCCAAGTGTGTCGATTAGCACCGTCTGCATACCACATGAACACCTCGGAATCACTTGACATCTGCCATATTGATGAAAGATAACATCAATGACACATCCATAACACTTAAAAGAAACTAAAAAGTAATAGTACAAAGACTATACATATGTTACAAAAAGTTACCCACAGTGACCTGCCTATGAGTAATACTTCTTGAGGTAGAGCCCATTTCTAGGATCTGCCAAAGAATTCCCTTCAAAATCAACCAGACGATAAGCGCCCTTTTTTAATACCTCTTTTATGATGAAATGTCTGAACCACATGGGTTTGAATTTTCCTACCACTAGGGGGTCCTTATCTTGGTCATAGACCAGGAAAAAGTCGCCTTCAGAGAAAATACGAGGACGAATGGACCTATCATACTGACACTTGACCTTATGTTTGTGAGCCTCGTTGGCCAGGGCCACATCACGACGTTGCTCATTGAGCTACTCAAGGTGTACTAACCGTTCTTCAAGTGGAGAAGTGTCGGGCAATAATTGTACTGCCAATTTTAGAGATGGGATCTGACATTCGATGGAAAAGACTGCCTCCATCTTGTAAACGAGTTGAAAAGGTGAGAAACTAGTTGTAGTCTTAAAATATGTTCGGTAAGCCCATAATGCCGAGTATAACATCAAATGCCAATTTGACTTGGCTGAGTTGATAGTTCGTTGTAGAATAGTCTTAAGAGTTTTGTTTACAGCTTCCACCTGCCCATTGGCTTGGGGGTAGTAGGGTGATGAATGCTCTTGCTATAACCCAAGATTTGATGTTAATTCGGTGATCATTTGGTTCTGAAAGTGACTTCCATGGTCAGTAACAATCTCTCTCTGGACACCGAACCTTGCTATGATTTGGTTGAATAAAAAGAGAGCTGCAATCTCTCCATCATCTTTAAATGTTAGCATATCTTCGACCCACTTAGTGAAGTAGTCTACAACTACGATGATATAGCTGTGCCCCCTTGCTGACGCGGGTTTGCAAGTAGTGTAATCAATCCCCCACTTGATGAAGGGACCAACTGTGATGACAGGAAACATAGGAGCGGGATGTGCCCTCATCTTCCGAGAGAAGACTTGGCACGACTGGCACTTCTTGACCGATTCTATACAATCTTTGATAAGCGTCGGCTAGAAGTAACCTGCTCGTAGAATCTTTTGGGTTGTTGCCAACCCAGAAAAATGACCACCACAAGCTCCAGTATGGAAATCGTTGAGCACGATGACTGCCTCCTCATGTGTGAGACATCGACGTAAGATGCAGTCTACACCTCTCAGATACAATGTATCATCGAGTATGAGATAATTCTTAGGCTTATGGCATATACACCGATGTTCATCATGAGAAGAAGAAGTGGGGCACTTCAAATTATGGAGATAGATAAGTATATCTCCGTACCAAGGATCTGAAGATGTGATCAAAAACATATCTCCCTGGATAGGCGATTCTTCAGGCACAACGTCACCTGACTCAACCGAAAGTTCTGAAATAATCTTTATGAAGACCAATGACTTTTTGGACTTTGTTGAAATGAAGTCTAAGTCAAACTCCTGGAGGATGACTATCCATCTACTTATTTTTCTGCCTATAACCCATCATGTCAACATGTACTAGATTGGATTCACGACAGCAATGACGATGGTCTTGCGAAATAGAACATAATGACGGAACTGTTGAACAACATGAACTGCTACCAACGCAAGTTTTTTTATATGAGAATAATTGATTTTTGGTCCTATGAGGCCTCGTATCAGGTAATAGATCACGTATTCTGAGAACAAATAATCCTCCTGAACTAAAACCATGCCAATGGTTGACTCTGCGGCAGCCAGATATAATAAGAAATCTTTGTTATAGTTAGGTGGTCGTAGCAAAGGTGCAGTTGTGAGAGCATGTTTTAATGCATCTATAGAGCATTGAGCGACATCGTCCCAATAAAAAGGAACATCTTTCTTCAGTAAGCGCATAAATCCCTTGGTAATTTCGGCATAGTTGGTGATGAAGCGTCATAAAAAGTTCGCCTTGCCTTGTAGACTCTGAAGTTGAAGAATTGTGCATGGGGGGGGGGGCAACAGGATTATTGCCTCCACCTTGAGAGGATCAACCATGATCCCTGTTGTTGATACGATGAAACCTGACAAATGTCCTAACATTACGTAGAATTTGCACTTGTTTGGATTTAAGTGAATCAAAGAGTAGTGACAACATTCAAAGATAAGTCTAAGGTGTGTGGGATGATCCATTCTTCGGGTTTGATTTGGATTTGATTATATCCCGAAAAACCGTCCATGAAAGAAAAGGCTTCGCAACCAGCACATTCATCAATGATCTGGTCAATGAATGGTGTTGGGAAATTATCTTTGGGACATGCCTTGTTCAAATCATAGAAGTTGGTACATACACGAATCGTGCCTTGTTTTTTATTGACCGGCATAGGATTTGACACCCATTGGGTCAAATGGATATGATAGATAAAACCCGCCTTTAGCAATTTCTCAACCTCAATCTTGATGGTTGTTTCTTTCTTAGGATTAATTGGATGAAGTTTCTGTCGAATAGGCTTGGAATTAGGATACGTTGTGATTTCATGTTCAACTATTTTTGGATCGATAATTGGCATTTCCTCATAAGACCAGGAAAAAACGTCGCAAAATTATTTGAAAAGATCTATGTAGATTTGAATCTCTTCAAGGGAGGAATCCGCTCCGACGAAGACGTTTTCCACGACGCCAGGGTTTTGGGATATGTTGATTGGTATATTTTCAGCAATAGTTTCCATATTGCCCTCAGCATAAATTTCATGTGTAGCTAAGTGATTAATAGGACACGGCTGATCTCCTTTCATGTTCACGGTGAATTCTCCTGCTTCGATTTAGCTTAACTCTGGGGGAAAATATGATCTATGATGAAGATCTTCCCAAGGTTTGTCCAGACTAGTCATTTCTTCGATTACTACTTCATCAGAAGGAAAGACTAAGTCTAATGAATCGATGTTAGCGAGAGAACCCTGAGCCTAAATAGGCTCTAGAAGTGGATCTGACTCTTGTGTAAGAGTCGAATCAGTGTTAGCTGAAGCTTGCTGGACTAAAGAGTACGCTACTTCAGTGGCAGACAAGGGCATGGACATGCCTGGGTTCCCTATCTCATCCATCATGGCTGATGGGGAAGGAAGTATCCATGGATCCTCGAAGTAATTCGTGCGGAATGACGAAACTTGAAAAATGTCAACCTTATGTTGATTAGATATAAATTTGATATCGCCCTGAGGAGGTGGGTAATCAAAGGTACCCATCAAGGATGGGCACAAACCAACTCCTACATTGATGACACCTGGTTGAGGATTATCAATCATCGAGACCATGGATGCCCCCAAAGCTGGGTCAGGTCTGGAGAAATACAATTGATTGATGGTCACTATCCGACCCTCGTGTGGAAAAAACAAGACCCGGAAAACTGTAGCAACTACAACTTGCATAGCATAATTCCAACTCTATCCTAATAAGAGGTTATAGTCGAGGGGAGCATCGAATACCTCTACTTCGACACACACGGTATTCCCTCCTAACTGCACAGGGAAAGAAGGAACAATGCCATGTGGTCGGAATGAACGACCATCGAAAGCAGTGAGGAGAGTAGGTGATGAAGAAAAAACAGGTTGTCCAATGGCCTTCCAACATGCCAACAACATAACGCATGTCGAGGCACCCTCATCGACCACTGTGTGGAATATATTCCATGTAAACGTTTTCGTGGGATAAGCCACTACTATCTGAAATGCTACGTGGTAAGGCAGACAAGGTTTTAAGTCGGTTGTATCTAACATGATGGTACCTGGATTACAAGTCTCAGTAGAGCCCAAAGTGGTTAACAAGGCTTTCCACTGAGCAGGGCATCTTTGGAGGACCTCCAAAGCCGACATCACACAAGGGGTTTGTGATAAATCTTCCACCACAGAGTAGTTCTAGGTGGCCCTTACGTTTGGGTTATGAGAATCATTTTTAAATGCACCTTTTGGAATGTGTGTCATTGTTTCTCCTAATGTCTTCTCAATCTGTAGAGGAAGAGATGGGAGGTCAGCTTCTTTACCCTTCTCAGAAGTGCTTGGTTTACTGTAATCGTGTGCTCTAGTCGATATGAAAGCATCACCCCTAACCATATATATGTTTGTGAATGCAGGGTTGTTCAGAGGCGGGCAGTTTTCTTGGCTACCCCCTTCTGTACTTGCAGAGGCTTGAGTGATATTTTGACCATGTTGAAATGGATTAGTCAACACCGCCTGTTGCTGCTGCATGACAAATTTTTGGGCCTCGGCAAGTCAAGGACATAGATATGTCAGATGGTCTTCCACGCACAAGTTGCATGGATACCTCGCTTTCTATTTTTCAGTGTTGTCCCCACCAGCATTATCATTTGGTTTTTTATCCCCCTTACCCTTCTTTCATTGTTTTTTCTTCCCTTTAGGCTGTTGGGTGGCCTTTGGGTTAGTCAACTGCACTGTGTGTACTTTCGATGTTTTGGTAGAGGGAGTAGCCAAAGCAATAGTTTGGCTGGCCACTGTGTGTTGTATGGATAAATGTTGCAACTGCTTTGTCAATTGCTCAGTGATATTGGTTTGTGCTGAACCGACAATACCATCGGCATGTGGTCCATCTCTCTATCTAGTTTTATCTAGTATTGAATGTGGCGCATCTGGAAAGATGTTCTATAATAAACTAGACTGAGAATAGATGAGATCAAACTATTGAGCCCTCATGATGGAATCTTCTTCGGAGAAAACTCCAGATGTCACGACATCTTTGGATAACTGCGGGACCAAAGACTTAAGGAACCACTCAAGAAGGAATGCTGGTGGGACTGGTACCTTGATTAAACTCTTCCGACGTCTCCATTCTTGGATGTGATTAGAGATATGGTCCACTGTTGTTTGTTCGAAATTGGCAAGCAGCTCTGTGCCAGTGTCATATCTCACAGGTAACTGGAAATGGTTTAGGAAAGCCATCGCCAGTTTTCCAAAAGAAGAGTATCTTGAGTGATCGAGCTCAATGTACCATTTCACGGCACTCCCAATAAGAGTACATTGAAACAATCGCAACTTTACGGAGTCATCTTTCAATGACTTAGATGAGCACCAAAGATGGAAGGTAGTCACATGATCTCCTGGATCTTCGTTAGGCTTGGCTTCGAACTTTGGAATGTCCGAAGGCAACTTCGTCAGCATAGGAGGCCAACGCGGATCATGACAAATAGGTTCATTCAACAACCTTGTCAAATATGGCAAGTGTAAAGTCGCCAGGAATGGTAGTTTGGGATGCTGCTGATAACCTGGGAAAAAGGGACCTGGAGTTTGAATGGCACCAGGTTGCCAGGAAAAGTTTGGCTGCTGGCCCAGATTCTGGTAAAAACCATGGCCCTGGCTAGTGTAAGGATTTTGCATGTGTGGAGACATCATCGATTGATTTCCCAAATAGGACATAGATGGTTGGGCATGCATTATATTCGAAGGAATTTGGGAGGGATTACCCCATTCCAGTCCTGTGGCGATAGGCATAGTAGTTTGTCCGGGGTTCCATTGATTGTGGAAAGAATTACCTCAGATCGGCATTCCAGATGAGGGAACGGATCCTTTTCCTGAATTCCAAGGTCCTGCTAGGTTTTCCCCCTTGTGCAGGAATAATACCCTACGTAGGAGTAGATTGTCCAAAAATGGGGTTGCCCTGAGTTGGGAAAGCAGCCGAAGAGAAGGTGTTGTTACCAAACATTTTTTTCCAAGAACATGGTGTCGAACCTACCGGCATAGTATGCGAAGGTGTTCCTTGACACCCCGTTCCAAATAAACTATTGTGTGTAGGTTTCCCGGTTGATTGCTGATGCGAGCCACTGAGTGAAGGGGACGAAGGAGGGATATGACCTACTCCGTAAGGAAAAGCGTTAAAAGGGATAGGATTGCCCCCCATGTGACCTTGCAGAGTATCACTAGATCTCCCTGCCCCCAGACCCAAAGTCTGTAAAGTGGAGTAGGAAAGTACAGGACTTGTACCTGAACTGGGCATCCCGTATGACAACGGAGGGTTTGTCACACTTGGTGTGAAAAGGGTTGTGGCCACCGCCAAAGACAGGCTCGGACCACTGTGCGACGTAGTTGTGGTTGAGACCATGGTGGCTCGGACCAACGATGGTGGGTTAGGA
Source organism: Picea glauca (assembly GCA_000966675.3). Classification (NCBI taxonomy): domain Eukaryota; kingdom Viridiplantae; phylum Streptophyta; class Pinopsida; order Pinales; family Pinaceae; genus Picea; species Picea glauca. Next base: position 504,604 of record JZKD02S1631501.1, on the reverse strand, counting down.
GATGAAATCTCTCTTGTGGTCACAACTGTGGTGGGAATTGAAGAATTCCCAGAAGGAGTAACAACATTTGTTTCCATTGTTGTGTGCGACACTGTCTGGAACTCATAAAATTGAATTGGTACAATGAAAGGTGCCAAGAAATCAATGGTTAGGGTTTCAACCAGGCCAAGAGCAGTTGCTTCAAGGTCCAAAATGGTCAATTCCTCTGGGGGTTGGTTGGGCACAATGGTTTGTAACCCGGTTGCTTCAAAAGACCCTTGTTGGTCTAGCTTCCGCCTTAATGGTGGCGGGGGTGGCTCCAATGTAACCGACGGATCTCAGGATCCTCCACTATCTAAGAGGATCCAAGACACTCTAAGGTAGTCTAAATGCTCAAAAGTAACACACACTAAAAAGTTTCTAGAAAATAAGACAAGCAAACACTAAATTAATTGGAAGAATAGTTACAACAACCAACACTAGAGCAACTTACCAGTGCAAGTGAAACTCAAACACGGAAGCACCCTCCGGGTATACTCTGCAAATCATGGCTTGATTTATGTCCTGGGTACTATGGTATACCCCCACAGTCACCTGTGTATGTCCCTAACAAAGATTGGCAACTAGGTTGCCAGCACACGAACAATCACCAGGCGGGTACAGTCGAAAGTTGGGTAGACCACAATGAGCAAGGTGTCGAGACCGAAACCTGTCAAGGGTATCAAGAGAAAAGGGTCTGGAAGACAACTGAGGATCTATAAGGGATTCAAGACCCACGAATCCCCGTGGAAAATTTAAACGACTGAATCCCAAAACAAGCCCTCTATATGTGTTCTCCACTATGATTGGTCCAGCTTTGGAGGGGTTATCTCCACTACCTTTCCACACGCGACCTCGTGTTTATCCCTTGTGTTAGAGGGGGGTCCCACATAACTTTCATGACACTAGACTTAGACACTCCCTATCTCAGACTCCAATGTTTGATTTAAAATGGCCTTGCAGAGTTTCCTCTCCAACCTAATCCAAGGCCCTAGTCCTGAACTAGTTTGTGAACCCTACAAACATAAAAGTCTAGTAGATTTTAAATTTAGTGTTGATTTTATGGCTTTGTCTTACGTCAAGGGGTATGAAGGTGAAACTGATGATGTGTAAAATATGAAAGCAAAGAATGAATAAAAAAGATGGAAACAAAACTTTTACTGAATGCAAAATTTCAACAACTTTTCAAAAGAAATATTTTTTAACTTTTCTAAGATTTTGGATAGAAAACTCAAAGGAATTTCACTCAACTATGAGCTACTTATGATCTAAGTAAACTACAAAAACTTATGAAATAAATGACTTTTCCCTGGCTTAATAATGCAGAAACACACTCTTCAACCAAACAAGAAAATGAAAAGAGAGATTTTTTACTTTATTTTAAATGCTAGTAAAGAAAGAAAGGAAAAATATCAACAAGCAAAAACCAAGAAAAACAATTTTGGCCTAATCACAGATTGCAAAGAATCAGATTAACAAAAAAAATCACACACTAGCAATTTTTAAAAGAAAATGACTCACACTTGTCTAAAAACCGTGAAAATTCTTTTATTTTTTTGACAACTTTTTAAATGAGAAAAAACAAGCTAAGGGTAAGATTAATCCTAAGCTACTGATTTCTCACACAGGGATTCAAACACCTTAGAGGAATAATTCTTATCAAGGGAAAGGATGACTGCCTTACCCCTAACAAAAAGTATCCTGCACAAGCATGCGTGTGAACGCGCATTGGATAGAGACAGAGGGCGTGTACACGCGGGATGACCTTGTACAGGCCACGTGTATACATAAATTCTAAGAAAAAAATGAAATAGATAGACCCAACCAGGAAGAGACCATTGATATTGATAACCAGGATCCCTTGAAGGCTTGGACACTCTTTCTAATAGAAAAAAAAATAATTCAAGGAAAAAATAATAAGGTGAAAACAATCTAAGATAGGACTGCTAGCAAACAAGACTTTAGACAGAATTCCAGAAAACCCCCTGAGAATGTGTGATTCTGACAGGGAAGAGGATGACTTCCTCTAAGGTTCTCTGAACTCTACACGCTACTGCTACCTCTACAGCTAGCATTCACATGCGGGCTATAAGAGGGTAGGGAATGGGTACACGCATTCAGACCTTGTGCAGGCCGTGTGTACCTCTATGGGTCCTGAAAAACACAGTCAGGCAAAAGACATGGAAAACTGGTATGGAAAAATAGACTCCCTACTAGCTCAGACCTTACAAAAACTAAAAAGAAAAGACAGGCAAGAAAAACTAGTCTTTAAAACTACCTAAAAACTAAATAAAATTCCAGGAACCCTAGAGAGTCTCCCCAATATGGTCGCCAATTTTGTTGTTGGGAAAATCTCCCTACGGACTAGCAAATAGAGTACAGACTTTGCATGCAGATATGACCGAATAGAAATTACTTTCTGCCTTCATCCCTAGATTTAAATCCCCTTTTCTTAGTAAATGCATGGAAAGATCAACCTACCTCGTTCCCAGCGTTTGATGTCGATCCTCTACTATGCTTGATTACTCGTTCACAAGACTGGTATTGCAAGTGATGAGAGAACATCAGTTGTATGCCAAGCTAAGTAAGTGTTATTTTTAACAAGAATCGATCCATTATATAGGACACATTATTTGAGAACAAGGTATAGCAGTAGATATAAAGAATATTGAAGCCATTAGAGGATGTCCCACACCTAGGAATGTTTCAGAAGTCAGATATTTTATGGGATTAGCTAGTTACTACAAAAGGTTTATAGCATTGTTCTCTAAGATTGCTCATCCCATCACCTCTTTGCAAAAGAAGGGAATTAAATTTGAATGGATAGCAGAGTGTGAAGATAACTTTAATATGATAAAAGAATTACTTACTAGTGCACATATTTTAAAGATTGTTGACCCAAATGAAAGTTTTTTGGAATGTGCAGATGCATGCAAGGAAGGACTTGGTGGAGTCATCACTCAAAATGGACATGTCATTGGTTATGAGTCCAAAAATATTAAAGAACATGAGAGGCAATATTCCACACATGACTTGGATCTTTCTACCATTGTTCACACATTGAATATGTGGAGGAATTATCTCATGGGAAAGAGATTTGAATTAATAATAGACCACAATGGTATGATGTATCTTTTTGAAAAACCAAACTTGAATTCCAGGAAAACAATATGGTTGGAATTTTTAAGTGAATACGATTTTGACATCAAGTATATCAAAGTAAAATAAATAAAGTTGTTGGTGCACTTAGCATAAGAGTACATCGCATGCATGCTACCCTTGTTAGTATGCATCATCCAGATTTAAAGAGCAGAATTTTAGATGTTGTTGTCATAGACCAGTATTATCTACACGTAAAGGAATCTTACAACAAGAAGATGTACAAAAAAAAATGAAAGAGTATGAGATGAAGGAATATGGATTACTTATGCATAGAAATAGAATTCTTTTTCCTAGTTCCGAAGAACTTAGGATTTTTGTATTAAAATAAATGCATAATGCTCCATATGTTGGACATCCCAGTTACCAGAAAAGAATTGTAGTAGTAAGAAGCCAATTCTTTTGGCTGGGAATTAAAAGGGATGTTTTTTATTACATCGCCAGATGTATGGAATGTTAGAGAGTTAAGGATGATTATAGGCACCCAATGAGTTTGCTATAACCCTTACCAATTCCATAGAATAAATCGGAAGTGGTAACTATTGACTCTATAAAAACATTTCCTAGGAAAATAAGACAACATGATTCGATCATGGTAGTGGTTGATAAATTAACAAAGGTTGTTGATTTTGTTCCTGTAAAAACAACTCATAGAACATCTAATATTGTAGAAATTTACGTGAAATAGATTTCAAGGTTGCATGGGATAACTATAAAGGTTGCATGGCTACCAATCAAATACACTGTAGATCCATGTCAAATAACTATAAAGAGTAGTCGTGAATAATACACAATGGAGCTACATATCGAAATCAGAAAGATATACATATAGAGTATCCATCTTCCAAAAGCTGATTCGGCCTGATGGTTGGAGATGAGATCTTTAGAGCTCGAGCATCAACGTCGAAATCTTCAAAACTCAGGTAGGAGTGTAATATGAGTATACGACTGCACTACCCAGAGGTCTTCGATAGCTCGTCAGTCATGGACTTGATAATCTTGATGATCAGACTGAAGGCTTCAATGATTTCAAACAAGGACTTGATTGGATGTTCATGATGGTTAGGCATGAGGACAAGAGACATATTGTAGAGGGGCCGACTCAAGCTTAGCGATAAAATTCCCTTGAATAATAGCACGACAAATGATGAGACTCAGGTAGCATGTATGTTAATCACAAGTCTACAAAGCAAGAGGCAACACAAACTCTCCATAGGTTTGGAAAGATAACCAAACGGTGGAGGACACAAATCTATATAGCGAGAAAAAACTTCCTAAGGTCGTACTACATCCCATAGTCTGATGAACAAACGAACAGATGTGCTTTATCCAATGGCGACTCATTATGTTGCCAATAAAGAAAATACTTTTCCCTTCCTCTTTTTGGGGTATATTTGATTTTTTTGTTCTTTTCAATAATTGTGGAAAAAGAATAAAGGAATATTACATTACAATGGAGGAACGAGTATGCAAACATACAAGTTCAAGGCACAAGGACAAGTCTGATGTTCTAGTAAAATGATACTCGGGAAAAATCCTCTGGGAGCCAAAGGTGTTAAGATGCAGAAGCAACTTGTTACAAGGCTGGTGTATAAGGCATGCAAACGCGGTTAACAAAACACATAATGGTAACATCCTTCGATGTAAGTTTAATGAGCCTAGAGAAGGTAAGCTCAGTGGTTTTTCATATTTAGAGAGTCTGAAAAAAACATAAAAGGAGACTCCATTGGGATATCTTTTTCGAAGATAGTCTAGTCGGTTCGAAAAAGGGTAAATTAGCACCGATTAGACGTCGATTCAAAACCATTTTAACAAGTGTGACAAGGACAAGATCACTCGGCTATTTTTTTCATTTTTAAGGAGTCGTAAAAAAGCTTAACTATGGACTCCATCAGGAATATTCTTCTGGACCAATTTAACGAGTGTGAAAGAATAAGGTCACTCGGTGATCTTTTCAATTTTAGGGAGTCTGAAAAGAGCTTAACTATGGACTCCGTGGGGGTTCCTTTTTCGTAATTTTAGTCCCACAGGCCTGAAAAAGGGATAAATATATACTTGAGAGTAATATTCTATAGAGCTAAAGTTCCATAGAGTATACCTTTGTTCGTATAGTTGACCGTCCGAGCCGAAAAAGGGGTAGACTACCACCGGACAGACGTGACTTCAAATTTCATTTTAACAAGCATGAAAGGCCACAAGATCGCTCGACAATCTTTTCATGTTTAGAGGGTCTGAAAAGGGCTTAAAAGGAGACCCGTTGTTTTTTGGGAGTCCTGAGGGTGAGATCAAGAGTGAAGAAGAATCATGCAAATGAGTCTCAAACTCATATTCAGGAAAGACTATAAGGACTCTCGAGCCTACAATGTTTTAGAGATGGCATGGACACCATAATGCAACCAGGACCTACCTAGGGCATCCATGTTCTGGTAAGCTCTACCGCAAAGTTGCAACACTTCTAAATAAGATATGACGGTTCCATGTGACAACCTGATGGGATTGATCCTATGGTAGAGGAAAAATACATCGAGACACAAAAGTCAAGATAGTAACCTAACCTTTATGCTCAAGTTGATTCTGGGAAAAAATTTCATGGACCATCAATTTTTTTTTTCGAAACTCAAAACAGTGTCCCAATACCCGATCAAATCCCTCCCATATAACTCATGAATCACTCTAAATGTTTTTTGGTATAAATAAACTGATAAGGGAGGCCAAAAAAGTGACAAAAAGAGGCCAAAAAGTCTATAAATAGAAGCTGGCAGCTCATTATCACCATTGTTGATTTGGAAATTGACTCTAGAGCCAAAAGACCCCCTTTGATAAAAACGGTGATTCTGGGAGCTACAGTGGACGAAACGAACTTCCACTTGGACCAAGTAAGTACAAACTCCCCTATCTAGCTATTCAATTCTCTAATTTTTCTTTTGATTTTGTTTTCTAGGTGGGCATCGACCTTTAAAAGGTCGGCCCTAGGTCCACGTGGGTTGTTTCTGGACAGGCCGCATGTACACTTGGGCAGAGTAAAACCTGCCCATGTGTACACGCGACTGTCACCTAGACAACCCGCGTGGACCCCACTTTATAGATAAAAGAACCAAACAACCCTTACTAAACTTCTTGAACTTTGTTGTGTTGGCAGGATGTATGTCCACTAGAGGGAAAGGGAGCATGAAGCAATTAGTGAGTTGGTTGCGGGAGATTCAAATGTCGTGGCCGCATTGATGCAATGTGGTTTGCTTAAGTTCTTCTTGTTTTTGTTTATGAAAGCACAACCAAGGCTACTGAATGCCTTGATTGACTATTGGCACCCTGATGCAGAGGCCTTAATGCTATAGGGGCAATCACTGGTGCCCACCATCAAGGATATCTATTTTTTTACTGGCCTCTCAAGGAGAGGGGAACCAGTCAATTTCAGGATGTTTCCAGCAGGGTGGCTTAACATATCGAAACTGATAGCCCTATACTGTGAGGCTAGGACAAATCGTTTGATCTCCCAGGTGCCCATAAGTAAGATCACTGACCTATCGCTGCAAGCGATATTATTGCTTATTGGTCGGATTACCAGTTCTGCAGCCTTGCATCAGGCGTCTCGTGCACAGATGAACTGTGATATCCAGTTCTTGAATGCAGAAATTTTTGACTAGAGTACCACACTACTGGAGTGTATGAAGAGGAAATTGATAGATTGCCGACAACGGAGACAGAGGAACTTCGGGTTCGGGATGATTTTATGTTCATTCTTCTTTGAGAGAGTTCCAATCTTTATTCCTCGAGAAGTAGTACGAGAACATCAGGCCTCTTTTCCTGCTATATGTAGATGGGCAGTATTACTGCCGCGACAGGGTGGTGGAAGGACCAATGAGTCCTTCGATGATGAATTTTTTGCATGGCTGTCACGAAAGATCCCTGTGATCAAGGATTACCCATATGCAGGGATAGACTTTTCTAGAGATCCTGAGATACCTTTCCCTCCTGGTGAGGAGCGAGGGGAGATGGGTAAGTATCCACCTTTGCAGTTTTTTTTGTTGTATATGTAACTTTTATGTCGTTTTATATATATCATTTTTTTAATTTTTTTTATGCCAGAGTATTTTCTGGATATACGTTTGTTTCATGCAGATGTGGGACCTGTGTGACCTACCGATTATGCATGGAACAGGCGTCGTCCTTGGCCAGAAGCTGCAACAGCCGCTGCTAGGGAACCAACAGTAGCAGGAAACCTCCTAGCCGAGGAGGATAAGAGGGTATTTAGACGAGTTGAGTGGAACTTTACTGCACTCACTCGCACAGTCCCGATGGCAGAGATAGAGGACCTGTTGCCATCCATGCAGCCTCATGTAGTGGGGGAACCTCAGATGTGGGTCTGATTGTTTAGGCGTTTAGCCCATGCTGTGGACTATTATGACAGAGCCCATAGGCCCTGAACCTATTTAGACTTTTTACGTTCCACAAGCACTACTTGTATATATATTTTGAGGGCATAAGCCCTGTGACTCATTATTGGTCCTATTTTTGAGGCGCTTGCGTCCATCTATGTACTCTGGTTACTTTATGTTATATATATATTTTTGATCTTTTGTGTCTTATGGATCACGTGTGCAAAAATTTATTTACATGATTATGTCAATGTTCTTTCATATGTGTGCAAGATGCCAATCTAAAATTTGATTAGCTAGAGTATCTGTAATTTGGTTTAATCTCCTAGGAACATGAAAATATGTAATATAATCAAAGTTTCGTTCTAAGAGATGTACCCTAAGGAATCGTCGGTGTAAGGTTGGATCATGAACCCAGTATACTCTGTTTAGCTGAGACACAACCAATTTATCATCGAGATAGACCCGAAGATGAGAGATACCCAATGACAAGATGTCACGAAGCAACTCAATAACTGCACTATACTCGACGACATTATTTGTGGTGTCATCTAAGCATATACCTCTGGAAGATAACAACTACCCCTGAGGTGTAAAGATTACCCAAGCTGTCGAGGAAAGCCTCCAAGTGTGTCGACTAGCACCGTCTTCATACCCAACGAACACCTCGGAATCACTTGACATCTACCATATTGACGAAAGATAACATCAATGACACATCCATAACACTTAAAAGAAACTAAAATGTAATAGTACAAAAAATATACATATGTTACAAAAAGTTACCCATAGTGACCTGCCTATGAGTAATACTTCTTGAGGTAGAGCCCATTTCTAGGATCTTCCAAAGCATTCCCTTCAAAATCAACTAGACGATAAGTGCCCTTTTTTAATACTTCTTTTATAATGAAAGGTCCGAACCACATGGGTTTGAATTTTCCTACCCCCAGGGGGTCCTTATCTTGGTCATAGACTAGGACAAGGTCGCCTTCAGAGAAAATCTGAGGACGAACGGACCTATCATACTGAAAATTTACCTTATGTTTGTGAGCCTCATTGGCCAGGGCTGCATCACAATGCTGCTCATTGAGCTTCTCAAGGTGTACTAATCGTTCTTCAAGTGGAGAAGTTTCGGGCAATAATTGTACTACCAATTTTAGAGATGGGATCTGACATTCGATGGGCAAGAATACCTCCAGCTCGTAAACGAGTTGAAAAGGTGAGAAACTAGTTGTAGTCTTAACATATGTTCGGTAAGCCCATAATTCTGAGTATAACATCAAATGCCAATTTGACTTGGCTGAGTTGATAGTTCGCTGTAGAATAGTCTTAAGAGTTTTGTTTATAGCTTCCACCTGCCCATTGGCTTGGGGGTAGTAGGGTGATGAATGCTCTTGCTATAACCCAAGCTTTGATGTTAATTCGGTCATCATTTGGTTCTGAAAGTGACTACCATGGTCAGTAACAATCTCTCTCTGGACACCGAACCTTGCTATGATTTGGTTGAATAAAAAGAGAGCTACAGTCTCTCCATCATCTTTAAATGTCGGCATAGCTTTGACCCACTTAGTGAATTATTCTACAACTACGATGATATAGCGGTGCCCCCTTGCTGACGGGGGTTTGCAAGTAGTGTAATCAATCCCCCACTTGATGAAGGGACCAACTGTGATGATAGGAAACATAGGAGCGGGATGTGCCCTCATCTTCCGAGAGAAGACTTGGCACGGATGGCACTTCTTGACCAATTCTATACAATCTTTGATAAGTGTCGTCCAGAAGTAACTTGCTCGTAGAATCTTTTGGGTTGTTTCCAACCAAGACAAATGACCACCACAAGCTCTAGTATGGAAATCATTGAGCACGATGACTGCCTCCTCATGTGCGAGACATCGACGTAAGATGCAGTCTACACCTCTCCGATACAATGTATCATCGAGTATGAGATAATTCTTAGCCTGATGGCATATACACCGATGTTCATCACGAGAAGAAGAAGTGGGGCACTTCAAAGTTTGGAGATAGATAAGTATATCTCCATACCAAGGATCTGAATATGTGATCAAAAACATATCTCCCCAGATAGGCGATTCTTCAGGCACAACGTCACCTGACTCGACCGAAATTTCTGAAATAAGCTCTGTGAAGACCAATGACTTTTTGGACTTTGTTGAAATGAAGTCTAAGTCAAACTCCTAGAGGATGACTATCCATATACTTATTTTTCCGCCTATAACCCGTCATGTCAACATGTACTGGAATGGATTCACGACAACAATGACGATGTTCCTGCAAAACAGAACATAATGACGGAACCGTTGAACAACATGAACTGCTACCAACGCAAGTTTTTTGATATGAGAATAATTGAGTTCCGGTCCTACAAGGCCTCATCTCAGGTAATAGATCACGTATTCTGAGAACAAATCATCCTCCTGAACTAAAACCATGTCAATGGTTGACTCTGCGGCAGCCAGATATAATAAGAAATCTTTGTTATAGTTAGGTGGTCGTATCAAAGGTGCAGTTGTGAGGGAATGTTTTAATGCATCTATAGAGAATTGAGCAGCATTATCCCAATAAAAAGGAATGTCTTTCTTCAGTAAGCACATAAATCCCTTGGTAATTTCGGCATAGTTGGCGATGAAGCGTCATAAAAAGTTCGCCTTGCCTTGTAGACTCTGAAGTTGAAGAATTGTGCGTTGGGGCACGCAACTGGATTATTGCCTCCACCTTGAGAGGATCAACCATGATCCCTGTTGTTGATATGATGAAACCTAACAAATGTCCTGACATTACGCAGAAGCTGCACTTGTTTTGATTTAAGCGAATCAAAGAGTAGTGACAACATTCGAAGAGAAGTCTAAGGTGTGTGGGATGAACCATTCTCTTGTGAGATCGTGATGCTAAATCATCTAGATAGGCCTCGACTATATGCTTGAGATCATGAAAAGAAAAATACATGGCCCGCTGGAAGGTAGCTCCATAATTTTTAAGACCAAAAGGCATTTTACAATACGCGAATATACCCCAAGGACAATTGAATGCCATTTTGTGTTTGTCTTCGGGTTTGATTTGGATTTGATTATATCCCAAAAAACCGTCCATGAAAGAAAAGGCTTCGCAACTAGCACATTCATCAATGATCTGGTCAATGAATGGTGTTGGAAAATTATATTTGGGACATGCCTTGTTCAAATCACAGAAGTTGGTACATACATGAATCGTGCCTTGTTTTTTATTGACCGGCATAGGATTTGACACCCATTGGGTCAAATGGATATGATAGATAAAACCCTCCTTTAGCAATTTCTCAACCTCAATCTTGATGGTTTTTTCTTTCTTAGGATTAACTGGATGAAGTTTCTGTCGAATAGGCTTGGCATCAGGATACGTTGTGATTTCATGTTCAACTATTTTTGGATCGATACCTGGCATTTCCTCATAAGACCAGGCAAAAACGTCGCGAAATTATTTGAAAAGATCCGTGTAGATTTGAATCTCTTCGAGGGAAGAATCCGCTCCAACGAAGACATTTTCCACGATGCCAGGGTTTCGGGAGATGTTGATTGGTATATTTTCAGCGATAGTTTCCATATTGCCCTCAGCATAAATTTCATGTGTAGCTAAGTGATTAATAGGACACAGTTGATCTCCCGTCATGGTCATGGTGAATTCTCCTGCTTCGATTCAGCTTAACTCTGGGAGAAAATATGATCTATGATGAAGATCTTCCCAAGGTTTGTCCGGACTAGTCATTGCTTCGATTACTGCTTCATCAGAAGGCAAGACTAAGTCTAATGAATCGATGTTAGTGAGAGAACCCTAAGCCTAAATAGGCTCTAGAAGTGGATCTGACTCTTGTGTAAGAGTCGAATCAGTGTTACCTAAAGCTTGCTGGACTAAAGAGTACGCTACTTCAGCAGCAGACAAGGAAATGGACATGTCTGGGTGCCCTGTCTCATCCATCATGGCTGATGGGGAAGGAAGTATCCATGGATCCTCAAAGTAAGTCGTGCGGAACGACGAAACTTGAAAAATCTCAACCTTATGGTGATTAGATATAAATTTGATATCGCCCTGAGGAGGTGGGTAATCGAAGGTACCCATCAAGTATGGGAACAAACCAACTCCTACGTTGATGACAGCTGGTTGAGGATTATCAATCATCGAGACCATGGATGCCCCCAAAGTTGGGTCAGGTCTAGAGAAAGACAATTGATTGATGGTCACTATCTGACCCTCGTGTGGAAACAACAAGACCTAAAAAAATGTACCAACTACAACTTGCATAGCATAAGTCCAACTCTGTCCTAAAAATAGGTTATAGTCGAGGGGAGCATCGACTACCTCTACTTCGACACACACGGTCTTCCCTCCTAACTGCACAGGGAAAGAAGGAACAATGCCATGTGGTCCGAATGAACGACCGTCGAAAGCAGTGAGGAGAGTAGGTGATGGAGAAAAAACGGGCTGGCCAATGGCCTTCCAACATGCCAACAACATAACGCATGTCGAGGTGCCCTCGTCGACCACCATGCGGAAGATATTCCATGTAAAAAAAATTGTGGGATAAGCCACTACTATCTGAAATGCTACGTGGTAAGGCAGACAAGGTTTTAAGTCGGTTGTATCTAACATGATGGTACCCGGATTACAAGTCTCAATAGAGCCCAAAGTGGTTAACAAGGCTTTCCTCTGAGTAGGGCAGCTTTGGAAGACCTCCAAAGCCGACATCGCACAAGGGGTTTGTGATAAATATTCCACCACAGAGTAGTTCTAGGTGGCCCTTGCGTTTGGGTTATGAGAATATTTTCTAAATTCACCTTTTGGAATGCATTTCATTGTTTCTCCTAATGTCTTATCAATCTGTAGAGGAAGAGATGGGAGGTCATCTTCTTTACCCTTCTCAGAAGTGCTTTGTTTACTATAATCGTGCGCTCTAGTCGATATGAAAGCATCACCCCTAACCATATATACGTTCACGAATGCAGGGTTGTTCAAAGGCAGGCAATTTTCTTGGCTACCCCCTTCTGTACTTGCAGAGGCTTGAGTGAGATTTTGCCCATGTTGAAATGGATTAGTCAACACTGCCTGTTGTTGCTGCGTGACAAATTTTTGGGCCTCGGCAAGTCAAGGACATAGATGGGTCAGGTGGTCTTCCATGCACAAGTTGCATGGATACCTCGCCTTTTATTTTTCAGTGTTGTCTCCACCAACATTATCATTGGGATTTTTCTCCCCCTTACCCTTCTTTCATTGTTTTTTCTTCCCTTTAGGCTGTTGGGTGGCCTTTGGGTTAGTATAATGCACTGTGTGTAATTTCGACGTTTTGGTAGAGGGAGTAGTCAAAGCAATAGTTTGGTTGGCCACTGTGTGTTGTATGGATAACTGCTGCAACTTATTTGTCAATTGCTCAACGAGCTTGGTTTGTGTTGAACTGACAATACCATCGGCATGTTTTCAAGCTCTTTCTCTAGTTTTATCCATTATTGAACGTGGCACATATGGCAAGATGTTCTATAATAAACAAGACTGAGAATAGATGAGCTCAAACTGTTGAGCCCTCATGATGGCATCTTCTTCGAAGAAAACTCCAGATGTCACGACGTCTTTGGATAACTATGGGACCAAAGACTTAAGGAACCACTCAAGCAGGAATGCTGGTGGTACTGGTACCTTGATTAAACTCTTCTGACGTCATCATTCTCGGATGTGATTAGAGATATGGTCCGTTGTTGTCTGTTCGAAATTGGCAAGCAGCTCTGTGCCAGTGTCGTATCTCACAGGTAACTGGAAATGGTTTAGGCAAGCCATCGCTAGTTTTCCAAAAGAAGAGTATCTTGAGTGATTGAGCTCAATTAACCATTTCATGACACTCCCAATGAGAGTACATTGAAACAATCGCAACTTTACGGAGTCATCTTTCAATGAGTTAGATGAGCACCAAAGATGGAAGGTAGCCACAGAATCTCCTGGATCTTCATCAGGCTTGGCTTCAAACTTTGGAATGTACGAAGGCAACTTCGTCGGCATAGGAGGCCAACGCAGATCATGACAAATAGGGTCATTCAACAACCTTGTCAAATCTGGCAAGTGTAAAGTCTCCAGGAATGGTAGTTTGGGTTGCTGTTGATAACCTGGGAAAAAGGGACCTGGATTTTGACTGGCACCAGGTTGCCAGGAAAAGTTTGGCTGCTGGCCCAGATTCTGGTAGAAACCATGGCCCTGGCTAGCGTAAGGATTTTACATGTTTGGAGACATCATCGACTGATTTCCCAAATAGAACATAGATGGTTGGGCATGCATTATATTCGAAGGACTTTGGGAAAGATTACCCCATGCCGGTCCCGTGGGGATAGGCATAGTAGTTTGTCCGGGGTTCCATTGATTGTGGAAAGAATTACCCCAGATCGGCATTCCGGATGAGGGAACGGATCCTTGTCCTGAATTCCAAGGTCCTGCTAGGTTTTCCCCCTTGTGCAGGAATAGTACCCTACCCATGAGTAGATTTTCCAAAAATGGGGTTGCCCAGTCGGGAAAGTAGTCGAAGAGAAGGTTTTATTACCAAACGTTTTGTTCCAAGAAAATGGTGTTGAACCTACCTGCATAGTATGCGAAGGTGGTCGTTGACTCCCCGTTCCAAATAAACTATTGTGTGTAGGTTTCCCGGTTGATTGTTGATGTGAGCCACCGAGTGAAGGGGACGAAGGAGGGATATGACCTACTCCGTAAGGAAAAGCATTAAAAGGGATAGGAGTACCCCCCATGTGACCTTGCAGAGGAGAACTAGAGCTCCCTGCCCCCAGACCCAAAGTCTGTAAAGTGCAGTAGGAAAGTACATGACTTGTACCCGAACTGGGCATCCCGTATGAGAACGGAGGGTCTGTTGCACTTGGTGTGAAAAGGGTTGTGGCCACCACCAAAGACAGGCTCGGACCACTATGCGACGTAGTTGCGGTTGAGACCATGGTGGCTCAGACCAACGATGGTGGGTTAGGATATGAAATATCTCTTGTGGTCACAATCGTGGTGGGAATTGAAGAATTCCCAGAAGGAGTAACAACATTTGTTTCCATTGTTGTGTGCGACACTGTCTGGCACTCGTAAAATTGAATTGGTACAATGAAAGGTGCCAAGAAATCAGTGGTTGGGGTTTCAACCAGGCCAAGAGAAGTTGCTTCAAGGTCCAAAATGGTCAATTCCTCTGGGGGTTGGTTGGGCACAATGGTTTGTAACCCGGTCGCTTCAAAAGACCCTTGTTGGTCTAGCTTCCGCCTTAATGGTGGCGGGGGTGGCTCCAGTGTAACCGGCGGCAGGCCAAGAAGCCTTCGTGACTGGCGGATCTCGGGATCCTCCACTATGTGAGAATATGCAAGACACTCTAAGGTAGTCTAAATTCTCAAAAGTAACACACACTAAAAAGTTTCTAGAAAATAAGACAAGCAGACACTAAATTAATTGGAAGAGCAGTTACAACAACCAACACTAGAGCAACTTACCGGTGCAAGTGCAACTCGAACACGGAAGAACACTCTGGGTATACTCTGCAAAACATGGCTTGATGTCTTAACTAGGTACCGCGGTATACCCCCACAGTCACCTGTGTATGTCCCTAACAAAGATTGGCAACTAGGTTGGCAGCACGCGAACAATCACCAGGCGGGTACAGTCGAAAGTTGGGTAGACCACAATGAGCAGGGTATCAAGACTGAAACCTGTCAAGGGTATAAAAAGAAAATGGTCCGGAAGACAACTGAGGATCTAGAAGGGATTCAAGACCCACGAATCCCCGTGGAAAATGCAAACGAATGAATCCCAAAAAAAGACCTCTATATATGTTCTCCACTATGATTGGTCCAGCTTTGGAGGGGTTATCTCCACTACCTTTCCGCATGCGACCTCATGTTTATCCCTTGTGTTAGAGGGGGTTCGTGGATAACTTTCATGACACTAGAATTAGACACTCCCTATCTCAGACTCCAATGTTTGATTTAAAATGGCCTTGTAGAGTTTCCTCTCCAACCTAATCCAAGGCCCTAGTCCTGAACTAGTTTGTGAACCCTACAAACATAAAAGTCTAGTAGATTTTAAATTTAGCGTTGATTTTATGGCTTTGTCTTATGTCAAGGGGTATGAAGGTGAAACTGATGATGTGTAAAAGATGAAAGCATAGAATGAATAAAAAAGCTGGAAACAAAACTTTTACTGAATGCAAAATTTCAACAACTTTTCAAAAGAAATATTTTTTAACTTTTCTAAGATTTTGGATAGCAAACTCAAAGGAATTTCACTCGACTATGAGCTACTTATGATCTAAGTAAACTTCAAAAACTTATGAAATAAATGACTTTTCCCTGGCTTAATAATGCAGAAACACACTCTTCAACCAAAGAAGAAAATGAAAAGAGAGATTTTTTATTCTATTTTAAATGCTAGTAAAGCAAGAAAGGAAAAATACCGACAAGCAAAAACCAAGAAAAACAATTTTGGCCTAATCGCAGCTTGCAAAGAATCAGATTAACAAAAAAAATCACACACTAGCAATTTTTAAAAGAAAATGACTCACACTTGTCTAAAAACCGTGAAAATTCTTTTATATTTTTGACAACTTTTTAAATGAGAAAAAACAAGCTAAGGGTAAGATTAATCCGAAGCTACTGAATTCTCACATAGGGATTCAAACACCTTAGAGGAATAATTCTTATCAAGGGAAAGGATGACTACCTTACCCCTAACAAAAAGTATGATGCACAAGCATGCGTGTGAACGTGCATTGGATAGAGACAGAGGGCGTGTACACGCGGGCTGACCTTGTACATGCCATGTGTATACATAAATTCTGAGAAAAAAATGAAACAGACAGACCCAACTAGGAAGAGACCACTGATATTGATAACCAGGATCCCTTGAAGGCTTGGACACTCTTTCTAACAGAAAAACAAATAATTCAAGGAAAAAATAATAAGGCGAAAACAATCTGAGATAGGACTGCTAGCAAACAAGACTTCAGAGAGAATTCCAGAAAACCCCCTGAGAATGTGTGATTCTGATAGGGAAGAGGATGACTTCCTCTAAGGTTCTCTGAACTCTACACGCTACTGCTACCTCTACAACTAACGTTCACATGCGGGCTGTAAGAGGGTAGGGCATGGGTACATGCGGTCAGACCTTGTGAAGGCCGCGTGTACCTCTGTGGGTCCTGAAAAACACAGTTAGGCAAAAGATAGGGAAATATGGTATGGAAAACTAGACTCCCTGCTAGCTCAGACCTTACAGAAACTAAAAGGAAAAGACAGGCAAGAAAAACTAGTCTTTAAAACTACCCAAAAACTAAATAAAATTCCAGGAACCCTAGAGAGTCTCCCCAATATGGTCTCCAATTCTGTTGTTGGGAAAATCTCCCTACGGACTAGCAAATAGAGTTCAGACTTTGCATGCAGATATGATTGAATAGAAATTACTTTCTACCTTCATCCCTAGATTTAAATCCCCTTTTCTTAGTAAATGCATGGAAAGATCAACCTACCTCGTTCCCGGCATTTTATGTCGATCCTTCGTTGTGCTTGATTACTCATTCACAATACTCCTTCCAAAGATGACCTGCATCCAAGACAAGCAACAACTATGCATGCATACTACTTATATACTAACAGGTTAGAAATCCAAACATATACTGATCAAAATATAAACAGTTCATGAATTGGGACGGGAAAATCATTTTCTTTATTACTTAGAATGAGTCAAATTACAAAAGTTGAGACTGGCCACCACTCCCCGAACCTAATCCTAGGCTCCTCTTCTTCTGTCCTCGAACTACTTCGCTTTCAATCTCGTTTGGCACAAGGAAAGGCTAAAGGGTTGGGACAATGGGAATATGTAAATGGGCAGAGTTTCTTTGTTATATTTTTCCTCCTCCAAATGGGACCCCTACCCCTTATTTTATAGGCTAGAAGGAGCTAGGTATTTGTACGAACCCTTGGCCATGCATGGCTGGGAGTTTCAGTTAACTCACCCATAGCTTTTTGTTCCGTCGGAAACTTTCCTTTTTCCATGCTTTTGTCAGTCCACGTGGGTTGTTTTGAGTCAAACAGCGTGTACACGCGTGCAGTAATGGGTTAGGGCGCGTGAGCCTTTATATAAGAGGATTTTCAAAGAGTTGTTTAGCAGTGTTTTGGAAAAGAAGGGATATGAGTTGGCCTGATGCTAGGGAAGCATGTGTGGTGCAATTTAGGGCTATAACAAAGACCCATCTCTATAAGGGATATTTCAACCTTACAGCTAAAGAGATGTTTCAGAAAAGGATGTCAATTGTATGCAACCCATGCGGAGGAGACAAAAAATACAAAGGGGCCAAGCCTTGAAGATTTCTTGGTACTACAATAATTTGAAGATGTATTCCAAGAAATACCAGGGTTGCCACCAAAGAGGTAGATATATTTAGTGCCAGGAACTGCCCCGGTGTCAAAAACACCTTACATAATGAGTACACCAGAATTAAAAAAATTACAAATTAAGTTGGAAGAATTGTTGAAGAAAGAGTACATATGTCCAAGTTTTTCACCTTGGGGAGCACCAATACTCTTTTTCAAAAAGAAGGATGGAACTTTGAGATTGTGTATTCATTTTCGACAATTGAATAAATCCATTCTAAAGAACAAGTACCCTATACCCGGAATTGATGACCTCTTTGATCAGCTAAGAGGGGCAAAGATATTTTGAAAGATGGACTTTAGATCAAGATACCATCAAGTAAGAATCAAGGAAGAAGACATCAATAAGACAACCTTTAGAACCATGTATGGGAATTATGAATTTGTAGTGGTGCCATTTGGATTGTCCATTGCACCCGGTGTCTTTATGTTCTTAATGAATGGCATATTCTGAAATTATTTGGATAATTTTTTCATAGTATTATTGGATGACATAGTTGTCTATTCTAAGTCAAAAGAAGAGAACAAACACCACCTAAGATTGGTATTGCAAGTGATGAGAGAACATCAGTTGTATGCCAAGCTTATTAAGTGTTCTTTTTAACAAGAATAGATCCATTACATAGGACACATTATTTGAGAACAAGGTATAACAGTAGATATAAAGAATATTGAAGCCATTAGAGGATGTCCCGCACCCAGGAATGTTTCAGAAGTCATATATTTTATGGGATTAACTAGTTACTACAAAAGGTTTATAGCATGGTTCTCTAAGATTGCTCATCCCATCACCTCTTTGCAAAAGAAGGGAATTAAATTTGAATGGATAGCAGAGTGTGAAGATAACTTTAATATGCTGAAAGAATTACTTACTAGTGCACATATTTTAAAGATTGTTGACCCAAATGAAAGTTTTGTGGAATGTGCAGATGCATGCAAGGAAGGACTTGATGGATTCATCGCTCAAAATGGACATGTCATTGGTTATGAGTCCAGAAATATTAAATAACATGAGAGGAAATATGCCACACATGACTTGGATATTTCTACCATTGTTCACACATTGAATATGTGGAGGAATTATCTCATGGGAAAGAGATTTGAATTAATAATAGACCACAGTGGTCTGATGTATCTTTTTGAAAAACCAAACTTGAATTCCAGGAAAACGATATGGTTGGAATTTTTAAGTGAATACGATTTTGACATCAAGTATATCAAAGTAAAATAAATAAAGTTGTTGGTGCACTTAGTATAAGAGTACATCGCATGCATGCTACCATTGTTAGTATGCATCATCCATATTTAAAGAGCATAATTTTAGATGTTGTTTTCATAGACCAGTATTATCTACACGTAAAGGAAGCTTACAGCAAGAAGATGTACAAAAAAAAATGAAAGAGTATGAGATGAAGGAAGATGGATTACTTATGCATAAAAGTAGAAATTTTTTCCTAGTTCCGAAAAACTTAGTATTTTTGTATTAAAATAAATGCATAATGCTCCATATGTTGGACATCCCAGTTACCAGAAAAGAATTGTAGCAGTAAGAAGCCAATTCTTTTGGCCGGGAATTAAAAGGGATGTTTTTTATTACATCGCCAGATGTATGGAATGTTAGAGAGTGAAGGATGATTATAGGCACCCAACGAGTTTGCTACAACCCTTACCAATTCCATAGAATAAATCGGAAGTGGTAACTATTGACTTTATAACAAAATCTCCTAGGAAAAAAACACAACATGATTCGATCATGGTAGTGGTTGATAAATTAACAAAGTTTGTTGATTTTGTTCCTGTAAATTTCTCGAGGGGATTGTTTAAAGTATTTGGTACAAACATGAACTTTATCACAACATACCATCCACAGTCAGATGGTAAGACATAGATAGCCAACCAAGTAATTGAAGACATTTTAAGGATGTATGTGATGGATACACAATCTAGGTGGGAAGAGTACTTGAACTTGGTTGTGGTTTTCTAAAATAATGGGTATCAATCTTCATTGAAAATGATCCCACTTGAAGTTTGTATGGTAGGAAATTTAATACTCTAGTAAGTTGGGATAACCCAACAGACATAGTGGTACTTGGGCCAGAATTGCTCAAGGATATGGAAGACCAGATTGTTAGGATTAAGAATAATTTAAAGGTAGCTCAAGATAGATAGAAATCCTATGCAGATAAGAACATGAAAACTAGAGAATTTAAAGTGGGGAAGCATGTTTTTTTTAAAGTGAAGCCCAAGAAGATCTCTTTGACGTTGGGTAGTTGTACAAAGTTCGAAGCCATATTGTGTGGTCCATTTGAGATATTGGATATAATAGGGCCAGTTGCATACATGTTTGCATTTTCTGCTTCCATGAATGTTCATAATGTCTTTGATGTCTCTTTGCTAAAAAAATATGTACATGATCCTAACCATGTTATTTATTGGCATTTGATTCAGGTAGAGGAAGAGGAAGAATTTCAGGTCCAGACGATGTGAGTAGTGGAAATAAAAGTCAAAATGCTCTGGAACCGAGTCATAGAGTTGGTAAAATTCAAATGGACCTGCTACAGTCCTAAGGATGCTACTTGGGAGAATGAATATGCCATGCAAGCAGAGTACCCACATCTTTTTGAATAAATTTTTGAATTTTGATTCTTGTTTTGTATATTCATTGAGGAAATAAGGGGGAGGGAAATGTAATACCTCAGTTTTGAACCCCGTATTAAATATTGTATTTTGTTAAGTTATGACAAGCCAGAGTTCCCAAACAATTATTAAGAGGCCAGTGTGTCTAGGAAATGTAATGTTTTGATCATTATTAATATAAAACACATTGCTAGCTAATAGATAGACAAGGACAAGAGTTATAGGGGGCTATGATTCCACAAGAGAGGGGGATTGAGAGGTTGAGTAATTATTTTATATTTTATTTACCCAATTTTGGTTTTAGTGGTGAATAATAGTTACATGAGATTCTTGGGGGAAGACCATGGGTTTATTTGATTCCAGGAAGTACATAAAACCATCCTTGTTCTCTGGTTGGGTTGGTTTTTGTTTTTGCAGATTTGTTGGGTCCTTCACACTCTCTCATTCATTGTCCATCATGCTCACCTTTCATTTCTCTTATGTTCTCCACTCATCCCTTCACCTACTCGTCCCATCTTATTTGAGATCTTCTTAGGGGGAAGGAAACCAAATTGGTGAGAAAATCTATAGTCATTGGTCGTATATACTATTGGTGCATTCCAACCAGGGTTTCTTCCTACATGTCTATGATTCGCTGGCCCATGTTTTAGTTAACTCATAGTTGTGAGTCTTGAGAGTCCCAGTAGGGAGATTCTTGACTAGAAGCACTAGAGCCCTGGAAGAGATGGAAAACCTAGGGGATTGCATGGAAAAGAAGGGGGTCCATTCTCTTGGATTGTGAAGACTAGGTAGAAGAGAGTTGGTGTACTTTGGATTGTTGTGAGTGTTGAAATTACTATCAGAGTCTGAGAGCTATCTAGCTTGGGAAGCCAAGTGACACCCTGGAATATATCCTTATGGAATCATAGCCCTGGCTCGGGGGTGGGACTACTGCTGAGACTTGGAACAACAATGTCTACAATTGGGTGGAACATCCTTGTTCTACCTCCAGTTGGTGTCTTGGTTTAAGAAAATATAAGTGCTCTATGTTATGATTATTTACCTATGTATGATTTATTTCGTTGTCTATTTTTTTATCTTTGAATTTAATATTTGGAATATGCATGATTGTTGGTTATTGTTGTGCATGGCTTAGTTTATGTTGTGGCATGAATATTTATTGCCGCATGTGTTTTTCATGTCTATTAATTAAATTAGAAGTGATTCGAATTGAGATAACTCACTTTGAAGTGAGTCTGTGGACTGCAATGTGCCTCGCCTCTGGTTGGCTAGGTGTGTTATAGTCAGAATAAGTGGTGTATCCCAGTATGTGGGTGGCTGGGTATGTTACACCAATGGTAGGAATAGATCCTTTTGATATAAATAATCTTCCATCTACATCTGTCATAACTAGTATTTTTGGTAGTTAAATTTCTTGACCCTAAACTTTCCATCTTCTACCATTTCTCCCACTCGAATCAAGAACCCTCTTTTCCTGTGAGTTGCCTTTCGCTCTAATACCAGTTGTTAGAAAAAAAGGATCACAGAGCAATAAAATTAAAAAAATGTGGAAATAAAACACAGAAGATACACAATACAATAGAAGCATCGATCTACATGGTTCACCCAGTGTTGGCTACGTCCACCAGAGAAATTTCCAGGTACTTCCTATTTATTATCCAACAAAATGAAGGGATACAACCTACAACACATATGTTGTAACTTCCTCTTACTTCTCTCACAATCTCCTCTCTCAGAATACAATATTCACAATAATCCAAAACCACAATACAATTCCCTCATAATAGAGGGTTTACTTATAGGGAAAAAAAACCTTAAAATAAATTCTACCATCAGATATGTGACCTTCTAATGAATGGTCCAGATTGACTATGAAATTACAATATTTTACAAGGAATTTTTTCTTGAAATTTCTCTTCGGGGGCACTGCCCCTAAATCCCCTTCCAAGGGGGGGCTACAAAAATTGTCTCTGCCAACCCCTTGGACCCCCCTGGCCACAGTTGTGTGGGGGAAATCCCCGCCCCCCCCCCACATACCCCATTAGGGAATGGGATCCAAGCACGACTGAAACAAACCTATGAATAAAGAAGTTAATGAGGCTCCACAACCAATAAGGATATGTCAACAATGAATAGTGAATCATGAACAAACCATGAACCATGTACATCCCGTGCCATATCCTACACATCAACCATGTACATCAAATATTAACCATGTTCCAAATGTGTATCAATATCATCAATAACATCATAAACCATACAAAATTCCAACCATGTGCCTCAAACAAGTGTCATATCACTCATGATATGCCTCCATCATAAACCAACTGCCACAAACCATAAACCATGTGATAGTGATACTACTAGCAAGTTCCTCTAACAAACAACTAAGTCTGCACCAATCATGCATCAAATGTAGATCAAGATATGAATTATAAATGATGTACAACATCACCACCTCATCAACTCATCAACTACATGTCCCAATATGTAGCTCAACCATATGTCAAATACATACACCAAGACATCCAACAAATATGCTTCTAACAATACATCAAAAGATATGTCAATGGATATCACATATGTATGATATAGGTACTATAACAAACCTTCCTCAAAACCATTCACTACAACAAGTACTAAGAAACTAATAGTACCTCTAAACATGTACCAAGAACTAAAAAAATAGAAAAAGACTTATCTTTTTAAAATGCTTGTGCCACTAGCTATCGAGGACAGATGCTCCACCCAAACATGTGACATCATCACTAAAGTGGTTGCTGATGTGGCATTATGGGTCGACATGACACCCTGAGATGATTCCATGTCTACTTCTTGGCCACCCTGCCCCTACCTCTTCATCCTCCAACACCTTCCTCCTCTCTTTCTTCTTCCCTTCTCTTTCCTATTTCTTTCTTTTATTTATTTTATTTTAATTATTGGCCCCACTATACCTATATACCCACATGTCACCTTGTTTGACCAATAATGGGACAGGTTCCCCCTTTATTTTCCACCCTTCCACTTGGAGCTCCTCCATTGGTCGTGGTGATGGGCGGGTCCCATATTACACCTTTACCTCTGATGCACAACGTGCATGATCCCAAATCTAATAGTGAAGGAAGATAAGATATGATCAATGGTTGGTGGTTGTTTTTCTGAGGTTAAATTTCATGATGTTTCACAATGCATCCTCCCTTTGAAGCCACCATACTGCTGAGTGGATACATGGTGCTCCCACATCCATTTTGGGGATTCCAGTAATTCGCAAAACCACTTTTTAAACCCCCAATACTACTTATGGTATCAACATCCACTCCACTCGTCCCCCCACCACAATTCCCTACCACCCTGGAATTTCACATCATGACCGCCACAACACTCGCCCCTTAGCCTCCACATCATGATGACATTATCATATGAAAGAATCCCCAAATTTTCCAAATATTTTCAAAACACATAAAATCAAAATTTCTTCTTTATTCATCATGGAATCTTTGTAATTAGATCCTTATGGCCAATTTCAACCATGTGCATGTCAATTTGACAACTCCACCATAAACTTGGCACTCCTGTGTCGATTTCTCAATGAATTTCTCTTCAGAAATTGGGACTTTTGTTCAATTGCACCCATTTTCTCTACAAATTACAAAATTCAATCAATTACAGGCCTAAATATGCTCAATCATAGGTCAAAATTGGGAATTTTAACCCTTAGAACTCGAATTTCACAATTTTAAGGGTAAATTCCCAAACTTCTACCTGGAACTTTTGACAAACAACTTCTAGACATCCTATGAACTTTAAATGTGCAAATTCCCACTTTAGTGTATTGTCTTTGGCCCATGCAAGCTCGGTGTTGAAACTATGGCTTTGATACCAATATGTAGTGCAAATATCAAAATCCCCTTTCCCCAATATTTCCCATCTTCTGGTGCCATAACATGCTTAGGTCGACTGGATGAGAAACAATCGAGTTGATCATAGTTGAGTAATTCCCATTCAAGTTGACCTTATTAAATTCGAAATCTCTAATATTTGAGTTGATCTAATGAATAGTTCTATTATTGCATCCAATCAAGTCGACACTCTCCAACAACTTGTACATGGTTCCTGACTAAACTTGTTTTAGGTAGCTAGAGAGGTAGGGAAACAACATTCAATGGATCATATTATGGAAGGTATCCTCTCTTGTTCACTTGCCTCTTTGAGGGGGACACCTCCTAATGATCTTCAAATCTAAATACAGTATTTCTCTCCATATCCCATTACATTGCTTGAACCCCTTTATATAGTGCTACCATCAACTAAGAACATTCTAGAGGAGAAATATTCTAGAAGAAAAACCCTCTAAGAAGTCCTCTTACCTTTATTATATCTAACTACCATAGTGGGCCTTATTTAATAATATAGTGGACCTAGTCCACCTTACATTGAATGGTCTCCACTACCTCTCTAGCTACCTAACATTCCATCCCCATTATGAAATCATTGTTCTAAACACTTGTTATGAGGGTGTACAACCATATACCAAGGTCCCATGGATGAGTGTGGACCATAATGTTGAAGAAGACTGGAGAACCAAGGTCCCATGTATAAATGTGAACCACCATGTTGAAGTAGTCGAACTGCCACTATGAAACTGGGTCCCATTTCCAAGTTCTCATGTGAACTCCACGCAAAATATATTGGAACTTGGGAACCAACTGAAAATGATACTATAAATATTGACATTGGTCATGCGGATCAAAATATTTAGAACCGAAAAAAAAAGTATCCACTGCTACTGGAGAATAAAAAAATTGAATAATAATATGCAGAGAATGATCTTGTTTACACTCTAGGAATTTCTCTACCTAAGGAGGAGTAGAGTCATCAAATAGAATATGGAAGTGGTTGTCATCCCAAAAATGACAACTATCAATATACCAATCATCACAATCGTCCTCCAAAGAATACCAAGCATCGACTTCTTGATGATATTCATCCATGATGTTCACCAAAGTACATTTCTCCTACATGCTCACCATGGACTCATGAATACTATGAAAACTATCCCTAAGACCATCTTGAAAGTTATGCAATGTGTCATGCATTTGAGATTTGAATGCTTCAATCATGTGTAAAATTTCCTTGAGCGATATATTCACTTCCGGAGTTCTGATTTTGGTGATTTTTTTTTAAATCGACTATTTTTTAAAGAGGAACTTAGATATGTAATTTTTTTTCAAAAATTCATCCCCAACTACTACAAAAATCAGAAAATTTGTGCGGTCATTCACTGAAAAACCCTGAAAATAACATATTTTAAAATGCCAATAACTTTAATTCTCAGACTCCGTTTCAGACAATTTGTTTATATAAATTAGGTCTTTTTCTGAGGAGAAATTATATATACAACTTGTTTATGTAATGTTTTTATATAAATCTATAGAAATCATCTAGAATTTCACGACCCTCTTTTTCTTCTCTGAAAAAAAAATCCGTAAAAATAGAAAACAATTTCTCACACTTCTTGCGAAGAAAAGTGCTCTGATAAAAAATGGTAATTATATTTACTCTAATACCAATTTTTAAGTACCAAATAATAAATATATGAATATCACAATAGATCCAAAGAACAATATAAAAGAAACCACACTATATTATAGAAACCCTTGAGGTAGGGCAACATCATACAATGGATCCTATTATGGAAGGGATCCTCTCCTGTTCACTTTCCTCTTTGAGGGGGAAACCTCCTAATGAGCTTCAGATCCAAATAAAATACTTCTCTTCATATCCCATTACATTTATTGAACCCCTTTATATAGTGCTACCATCACCTAAGAAAATTCTAGAGGAGGAATCTTCTAGAAGAAAAACCTTCTAAGAAGTCCTCTTACCTTTATTATATATAACTTCCATAGTGGACCGTATTTAATAATATAGCGGACCTAGTCCACCTTACATTGAATGGCCTCCACTACCTCTCTAACTACCTAACACTTCCTCTTCTAAAAGGATTTTCCTCTAGATTTTTCTTTTGAATAGATAGATTCAGTATAAACAAGAGTAGAGGTTATGCGAATTTTTGTCTTGAGAATTGTTGTAATAGAGTGCTTCTCTTTTGGAGGTTTCCCCATCAAATATTTAATGTCCCCCAGCTAACCTTGTCAGACACATGCCACTAACTCAAAAGACAAACTTTTCTAAAAACCGGTTGTAACACACCCAACCACCCATGATGATCATGCTACTTGAAAGCATCATTCTCATACATACATACATACATACATACATACATACATACATACATACATACATATATATATATATATATATATATATAATGCAATTTTAAACAAAAATAAACATTCTTTTCATACACATATTCATGTGGAAGTGATAATAAACACATACATGCAATATATATAGGTAATTCTTATAACATTCATACATGTACCTAAACACAACATTTAAACATAACATGTAAAATTAACAAAGAACCGGTACTTAAATTTTTATGAGAAGACCACCAACTACGTGCAAACCTTCCACAAACCTCACAACCTTAAACCACGCTACTCCAAGCTATCAGAAGTGGGTTACCCCTGAGTTGTGACTAAAATCCACCTAGGGAAAAGAAAATCCTAGGCTAGGTTGAGGCTACGGGAAACTACACAATGCAATATGAGGGATTCTCTCCAAGGAGCCTACTTATGACCACTA
Source organism: Picea glauca (assembly GCA_000966675.3). NCBI lineage: Eukaryota > Viridiplantae > Streptophyta > Pinopsida > Pinales > Pinaceae > Picea > Picea glauca. The sequence goes on along the minus strand of JZKD02S1631501.1, from coordinate 477,270 downwards.
CTCATAAAATATCATTCCCCACATGCCTATCCCACCTCAAGAATATGCACCTTCACTACTCCATAGTCCATCAGTTGCTCCACTTCCCTTCCAAGGCTTCAGCAAGAGGTCGGATTAGGAATTCCCAGATATTTGTAGTTGTTGTTGGACTCCCTCCAGGAAAAATAACTTCCCCCAAAAAATATCTCACCTATACAGAGTTGTTCACATGCCCGACAAACTTCTTCTTCAACCACAGGCCTAAAAACCCACCTCTTCAACCACAGTATATAAAAATGACTAAGACAAGGGATGACTCAACAATTACAAAGGTTCACAATGGCGGAAATAGCTCTACCTGTGTACCTGCTCAATGTGTGTGTGAACTGGACAAGGGATGGAAAGAATCGTGAGTGAACTCATGAGGAAATATGTCTAGACTGGTCATAATGTTGAGAATCCTCAAAGAGAGAGAGCATGGTGAGAATGGTCAGACTGCAGAATCCTAAGAGAACCAGAATGGTGAGAGCAAACCCCCACAAAAGTGGAAATTCCCCTGCCCCTATCTGCATGCGTTCTGGGTGACACTTGAATCTTTCGGAAGCTCATTCCTCTCCACTTGGAGTTTTTTCCTCTCTACTTGGAGTTTTTTTCTCTCCCCAAAGGAACTTAGGATAGCTGGGTTTATTTATCAACTTTAGTATTTTTAGGAAATACATTATAATATTCCCTTGGGTTAAGCCCTCAATATTAGCCCCTCTTTCCTAGGCTCTCATCCCCATCCATTTCCCTAACTAGTGGAGCTTAGTCCCCCATAACGCTTTCTTTATGGTCGGTCTACACACATCGATGTATTTTTATTAATAATATTCATAATTACATATACAAAAATAGGCTCTCCAGCCTAATAAACACATAAGCCTCCTAACCTATAAATACTTGGCTCACCATCCTATAACATCATTAATAATAATTAAAATTTAAAAGGAGCTCGACCTTGGGGTATTACAATCCCCTACCCTTACTTTTGAATTGTCCTCGATGCAATTCATTTACACAAATTCAACAAGATTTTCAAAATATTCAAAAAGTATGTGGGTATTATGCCCACATGGCATCTTCATGCCCCCATGTTGCATCCTTAGAACTTAAACAAGTACATTGGACCTTTACAAGCCCTATGGCTTGATTTCGAAGCTATTTGATTTTCCAGTCTAGAATGTGTATCAGATGCACTTGGAAAGCGCTTCCTTGCTCCACCTAAATCACATTCCAATCAATAACATGATTAACATCAGGTATATATTTCTTGAGCAATGATGCATGGAATACATTATGAATAATCATATATGCAGGTAATGAAAGCATGTAAGATACTGGTCCAATCCTCTCTAGGATTTCAAACAACACACAATATCTAGTTGCCAACTTGGAACAGTTTCCCAACTTCAGGGAACTTTTGTTGGATTTCACCTTCTAAAATACATGATCACCCACTTTAAATTCCCTGTGGGTTCTTCCTTTTTATGCATAGCTTTTCTTCCTGTCTTTGGAAGCCTTTAAATTATGTTTTATCTTCAAAATTTACTCTTCCATTTCCTTGAGCAACTTTGGCCCAACCATTGCTCTATCATTTGGATTGTACTATCCCAAGGTCGAGGCCCGACTGTAATTATGAATGTAACATGTTTTGTAGGCTGGCGAGACAAGTATTTATAAGATGGTAGGATTATGTGTTTATTAGGCTAGAGAGCCTAGATGTTAAAGGTCAGGAACATATTTTATACATGTAAACATTCATATTATTAATATAAGAAACATTGTTGTGTGTAGACCGACCACGAAGAAAGAGTATGGCAGACTAAGCTCCACTAGGCTGGGTAAGGGAGGGGGGCTGAGAGACTAGGAAAAAGGGGCTAATCTTGAGGGATTAACCCAAGGGAATATTATAATGTATTTCCTTATATTACCAAAGTTTGGGGAAATAAACCCAGTTATCCTAAGTTTCATTGGGAGGAGGAACATGCTCCAAGTGGAGAGGAACGTGCTCCTGGAGAGCCAAGTGTCACCTAGGAACACATGTAGATTTATGTGGGATTTTCCACCATTGTTGGGAGGTTCATGAACGATTATGTCCATCTTTCATGAGGAGTTCGCTCTCAGCATTGGGACCAGGTGAGCCATTTGTGGCCCCAATTCCCTCACGCACTGAGCAGGCACGTAGTCGACCAATTTCTCCATTGTTGAACCCTTTACCTTCATGAACCTATGTAAATTGTTGAGCCAACCCTTTCCTTACCATGGTTTTCTACTATGGTTACCTGGTTGACTTAAGATATGGTTTGAAGAGGCAAGATATCATGTCTTTGGGTAAATCTCCCAAGTGAGAGAGTGTGGATAAAAGAAGTAGGTTGTCAGGCCTGTGATCAACTCTCTCAAGGTGAGAGAGTGTGTTTAGGAAGAGAGTTATCCTGTGAGAAACTCTCTCCGGGTGAGAGAGTGTGTTGAGGAAGAGAGTTCTCCTGTGTGAGTTCTCTTGTGAGAAACTCTCTCTAGGTGAGAGAGTGTGCTGAGGAAGTGAGTTCTCCTAGAGGGAGTCTAGTAGCAACTACAAAGTTCTGAGAATTATTGATCTATCTTGTTGTTGAAGCCCAAACAAAGGGAGGTGTAGCAGCTGATGGACTATGTGACAACGAAGGTTTACACTCCTGGGGTGGGACAGGCATGTGGGGAATGAGATTTTGTGAGTTGTGGGCGTAAGTGGCTCATTGGAGGAAATCCTTCCTATTGTGTTGTGCAATTTCATGTTGTCCCTGCCTAGCCTAGGAATCCCTTGCCCAATGGAGTTTAGTCCCAGCTTGGGGGTGACCCACTGCTGAGAGTGATGAGCAACATGGTTTATGGATGGGAGGTTCATGGAAGGTCTACACGCAGTTGGTGTACTTCAATTAAAAGATAAGTACTCATTTCTTTGTTCATTTACATGTTGTTTATTTGTACATGCTATATGGATGAGTATTTCCTATATATGTTGTTATTTTATCAGTTTTTCCTGTGAATACTGCATGTATGCTTTTACTATTATTTTCGCATTAATCTTTGTATTAGAAGAATATGTTGTTTGTTTATGTTTATATTTATATGCATATGATAATTTTCATTTCTATGAGGTAGAATGGCCAGCCTATTGGTGGTTGGGGATGTTACAAATTAGTATCAGAGCAGAGAAGTAAAGATACAGTTGTTAGGTAGCGTTTCCCGGCCTGTTGGTGGTGGTTGGGTACGTTACAAATTGGTATCAAATCCATGGTTTCAACACTGAGCCTGGATGGACCATGGTAGTGGTTAATGAAGCAAAGGTTTCAGAGTGAATTGTTGTCAAGAGGGACAAAATATGAACCCCATAACGTCCCTGAGTACCAACACTACTACATATTGGAAAAATTGAGACCACTACTTGTGACGAAAGTACTCTTTCATCGCAAAATTCAAGAGAAAAAGTTCAATTATTCAATTTTTTTCTAAATCCACCCTATATTCGTCGCTATCTCGATGAATGTACTTTGCCTAAATTGATATGGTCAACATTCATCGCAAGAGCGACGAATGACTGTTATAAGTGACCATTAAATATGACAAATAAATAGGTAAAAAAAAAGAAATATTTTAGGTCACAGTCATCGCAATTGCGACGATAGTGACCTAAAATTGAACTATAAATATTTGACGATTTAAATATGTTGTGACAATATTGTTATAACAACGACGATTCTGAAAGGGTATTTTTGTGCAGAAATTGTGCGGAAGAATGTCGCAAAATATAGTTAGAGGTGGGGAAAAAAGTAAAGCGGGTGAAAAAGGTGATGGTAGATGTTATTGCCCTTGTAAAAAATGTTGCCTCATACGTCCCGTAAGAATTTTAATAGAAAAAAATACAAAACATTGTAGGAAATATGGGCACATTGATGGTGGAACAAATGGATATCGTCCCATGGTAATTAGCTATATATTCATTAATATTTTTTATTTTGTCAATTTTATATAAAATTATATATATGTATATATTGTTTGAATGTTTGTTATAGTATACACTAATTTTGCATGATTGTTTGTAATTATAAAGTTAGAGTTGCCCTCTAACTTTCCGCAGAATATTACACCAAGTATTAGTAGAAATGATGTTGTACAAGTTGAGGAACATCATGACCAAGCAAATGAGGATCTCATGGAAGAAGTTGATGGGACAAATCAAGTTAATGATCCCATGGAAGAAGATGATGGGACAAATCACATGATTCAAGATTTGTTTTCGCAACCGGATGAGGATGGGGACAATGCTAGTATTTATGATGAACCTTTATTAGAAAAGGCAAATAAATGACTTTATGAAGGATCAAGAGAAAATCTTCTCTCTGCTACATTGCTGCTAGTGAACTTAAAGGTTATGAATAATTTGTCAAACACTTGTAGGAAACAGATCCTAAGATATGTAATATGTTTCATCTCATATTATACATTAATGTTGTTTTTTTTCTATTTTTTTTAGTGTTAATTAATGTGTAAAAAAAGAATGCAATTTTTATGATTAATATTCTTACATTAACTAGTTATTTGTTATGTTGTAGATTGTTAGGTGAATTTTTGTTACCATCGTCAAATGTTTTACCTCGCACATATCGGGGTTTGCATGCCATTATGAAAGACATTGGAATGGATTATCAAACTATAGAAGCATGTCCTAATGACCATATTATATATTATGGACAACATGCTTCGAAAATAGAATGTCCTCAATGTCTTATCAGTAGATATCGAACCGATCAAGTAAAAAAAAGGTTGCCTCGAAAGGTTCTTCATCATATTCCCATAATTCCACATTTGCAGTGATTGTTTAGGTGTGAAAGCATAGAAAAATTTATGGATTACCATGCACGTAACAGAAGTGGAGATGGTGTTCTTCGAATGCTTGCCGATGGTTCTGCATTTAGGGAAATTGAGGAAAAATGGTCAGATTTCAAAGATGAACCTCGTAATGTTGGGATTTTATTGGCAGCTAACAATAAGTACTAGGTTTAAGATATGAATGTATATATTGAGCCTCTTATCGACGATCTAATAAAGTTATGGGCTAGCATCACAATGTATGACATATGTAAACCAATCGGGGAGAAGAAATTTAAATTCCGTGGAATCCTTTTATGGACAATATTTGATGCCTCTGGACTAACACATTTTTGTGGTATGTAGCATTCTAATATTGCTCTTTAATACTATATAATTTTTTAATGTTATCATGGTGAATGTTTAATTTTTAAATAATCTCATCGTATAATTGACATTAATCCATTTGTTGCAGGTCTTCAAACCAGGGATGATTTTAAGGATGGAAATTTATTTTAAAATGTAGAAACCTTGGCGAATCTTACTAATCCTTCATATGCCAACTATAAATGATTGGCAATATTTTTGTTAAAATATTCAAATTTCTAAGTATTTTATATAGTTTTTTATAAAATTTTGGTGATTTTTAAAGTAAAATAATTTTATCCTATAGAATTTGGGCGAATCATTTTTAAAATTGCGAATCTCGTTTTTGGAAAAACCATGGAAAATTAGCCCATGAGCGAAATTTAGCCCCTAAAATCATCCCTGCTTCAAACAAAGGGTAAATTTTCATGTCCAGTTTGTGTCCCTAAGATGAAGTATCATCATTCAAAATTTTTAGGAAAGATGGTGTTTTATGAGTATAGGCACCTTCTTCCTAAGAACCATAGGTATCGTACTACTAGAAAACATCTTTTCAATGGGAAAGAAGAGACTAGTTTAAAACCACGAAGAATGACACCTCAACTATGGAGGTTGGAATATAATAGAAATCATCTGTAACGACCCTAATTGGATACATGCTTAAGATTATAAAGTAAAATTAATTAACAGAATTTAATTATGGTTAACTGAGTAATAATTCAAACTAGAGATCACATTTAATGACCTGTGAAGTAAAATTAAAAGGTCAATGAAAAATGATATAAAATGGTGGCATATGCAGAGAGGGATAGCCATGGATCTCGAGAAGATACAACAATAACTCATGACAAAGGACGGGGGACAGAGGGTGGTTGAGGAAGTAACTGCATGAGTCGGGAGGGAGGAATAAGGGACGGGAAGAGGGGGATGAGGGCACCATTCGACGGGAGGGGACGGAATGGATGCTGTGATCTGTGTCTTGCTGTGAGCAACGATTTTCTGTGCACTGTGGTATTGGTTGTGAGCGTGTGATATTTTGTGGACTTTTGGACTTACTATGAGCATAGATTTTTGAGACTGTGGCTTTTGATCAGGGGAGGCACTGAGTTGCGGGAGGTTTTGGGCATGGAGGGCCAGGATATCCGTAGATATCCTGGAGCTAGGTAGTTTTCCTAGTTGGCAGGGAGGACAGTAGTTTTGGGCAGTTATTTTCCTGTTTGTGGCAGGGTTGATTTGTGTAGCAAGGAGCAGAAAGGCAGAAGCAAGGCAAAGAGGCAACCGAAATTAGCATCAGATCCAGGTACTTGTTAAGTTATGTATTTATTTCATTCTGCATGAATTTAGTAGTTATTGATAAATCTAAGTTACTGAAGTTGCTGTTATAAAAGTCAATATCATGCTATGAAGTTTTGTTTCTGTTTACTTTCTTAAAATGTTTAGGAAATTTAATGATGTTTAGAAATATATGGGCATTACATATGGTATCAGAGCGTCTTAGTTCGAAATCTGGGCCTAAGGGCCGAAACCTGGAGTGTTAACTCCAACCACACTTAACCTGTAAGAGATACACGTTCAGTCTGATTAAATGGGACTGATACATGATACAGTGTAGTATCCAAGCTATTAAGCACGAAAAAGAGAATTCAGAGCTTAATTTTATTGAGAAATGTTGTTAATGAAGTTTCGGGTAGAATAAACACCTGAAACCGATGAAAACGTCATGGGAAGCTTTTGTTGAAGGCTTGAAACTGGTAAGATCCAATAACTGCACAAATTATACAAAAAAAAATGCAAAAGACATTTGTGAGACCTTGAAAAGGCCTACTTTACCTTGAACTTACCTAAATGGGGAACTACCAATGCGCAGTCAGACAAAGAAGAATTTAGAAGACTTGTATTGCGCGGGAACAGTGTAAACTGGTTGCCTGTATTAACCTTGGTAAATTTTTAAATAATGTAAAATATCTTGAACAATAGACCAATATAAATGTTAAACCGTGCCAAGGGAACGGGCTATTACGCGGGAGAACGGATCTAAGCCGTCAGATCTCACATAGGAATCCCGTCAGCCGTTATATCTAGAAAAGTTGCGCGGGGTTTAAGCCCTAGCATGCATAGGTGGAGTCCCGAAAGAGTCATCGAGAAATCTGAGTCATCGGGGTTTTGTTAAGTCTGAGAATCGAGGACTTGTGGTTCTCAAAATCTCGAGAATGGATCCTAGCCGTTGATCTTGGCAGGACATGTGTCAGCGTTTTGGGGAGGCGTCGAGATTTTACCATCAAAGATTTTAGGAGTGTAGAACCATTGCTTAAGGAAATCGTGATTCACGATTTCCCGATAGGATCTGAGCCGTTCATTACGAGGACGCGTGTCCAAGGATCTGAAGAGCTCGGGGTTCAGCATTTCAGGTTTCCTGCATACAAAGGAATCACGACCGGAGAATTTGCGAAATCTTGAAATGCGACTGGTCCCACAACCATAGCGTTTAAGTGGAGGACAGGTGTCACTGCATATCGGGGTTCGGAGCTAGGAACGGTATGTGAACGAGTGCGTTTAAAAATGTGAACCCCAACATGCGATTTCCCGACGGAGTTAGGGTACAACATAGGACAGGTGTCGGAAGGTCCAACCTTACCGGGAGTTAACGACAGGTGGCATCGGGTATCGGCATATCAGGAATTCCGTAGACACGGGATTCATGCAATGCGATATTGTGATATCCGAAATCCCGATATGGGATAAGACTGTGGTCACAAGGTGAGGACGTGCGGACCACAAGCCTAGATTAAGGGGCTAATGCGCTAGGAGCTCATCGGAAAATCGGGAATCGGGAGTTTGTGAGGACAAGGGTTCGTGACGACGAAAGTCGCAAAACCCCGAATCCCGACAGGAAATAGGACTACAGTCACATAGGATAGGGTCATATGGGCCAGAGCGTAGCTATGAGAGGGATAAATCTAGAAGGGAGGGCATCAACATATCGGGGATCGCGGATTCCATGGATAGAGGTATAAGGGTGTTGAAAACCCTGAAACTCCGATGTAGGGTAGGTCTGGGGTCACATGGAATGACGGTCATAAGAGAGGGAAGTCTAGCCTGGAGGGCTAGCACATAAAAGTGTATTGGTGAATCGGTAATCGGAAGTTTAAAGGAACGGAAATTCTGGACATTAGGGATTATGAAACCCCGAAACCCGATAAACGAGATTCAAAAAAAAAAATTTGGGCATGGGTCGAGGTAGAGGCCGTGAAGAAATGAGAAATATCTGTGGGTCGTATATTGACCAGTGGCTCTTGGAGAAATCCAAAGAGCTGCTTCGGCTCGGTTGATGAAATTGAACGATCCTGTATACCCATATAACAACATACATACACATATAATAACAGGCATTCACCGACGAATGAAATTGTAAATACAAATGAAGTAAATTGAAGGCAGAACACCAAAATTCATATAGAACGAGAATTACAGGAAAATTATTTTGTTTCAAAATAGGAAATCACCATTCATTACCATAAAGTAAGGAAGGTTTATGCAGATTCTTGACTCAATTAACTCAAGGAAGGTACTGAAACTGTGCACGACATATGGACGAAATCGTATCTCTTACCATAGCTGAGGGCAAGCTCCGCAAAGTGTACAGACAGGGGATTGATTCCCAATATTTCAAGGAGACTGGACTCCAGGTCCTGGATCTTGTCAGTGGACACATCAATGTACTATGTTATTGTAAAATGAACTGAAGGATATACAACAATACCCAGCACTAGCAAGGTGCTCAGAACAATGGAAAGGATGTGAGCCATGGCAAGGGAGATTCTGGAGATCTCTGAGCAGAGAAGAGGCAGACCTGTGGTGGACGAAGACTGATGTGAGGAAATTCCCAGCGATTGAGAAAGTGAGACAGAGGAAGGAAGAGTAGAGGGTTGAAAGGATGACATGTGTAGAATTTGGGGGCTAGATACGAGAGAGCTTGAGAAAGCCAGACGAGCACGTGGAACCCATGCGTGCCCAAACCCTTGGGTATACGCTCAACTATTATATATATATAATATAAAGTGTTAGAAATAAAATAAAATAAATAAAATAATTTAGTATAAATGATATATATATATATAATGAGGTCAAATTAGCTTGAATTTAAAGTAAGGATAATTTGAGTTAAATTAGTGTAATAATAATTCAACTATGTTATTAAAGTGTAAGGTTAGTCTACCTTGAAGTTGATGTTAACCAAGCTTAGATGCTTAATCCTAACCCAAACCTAGCCAATTCCCCTGATGGAGTAATGTCTGTTTACAGACAAGTAAAGAAAACGTACGCCCAACCTTTTTTCTAAGTTTAAGTAGCACCAATTTGAAACGTCCTGGAACTCACCCTGGTAACTTTGGGGTGATGCAGGTTAAGTTATACAAGATGGCCAGAAATCAAAGGGGTCGGGGCAGGGGAGCGTCCTCACGGGCACCACCGACGCCACCCACACCCTTAACACCACCAGCACCACCACCACCATCGCCCGAACTAGCCCTCATACTGCGCTCGTTGGAAGCCATTAATGAGACTTTGAAGGGGTGCCAACCAGCAGGGACTGAAGTGGAACCCCCACCATCTGGAACGGGTAATCCAGAAGCATCAAGGAACTCAAGGGGATAATTTCCACCTGAAGACATCACGTGAGAATTGCAGAAGATCAAACTTCCGGAGTTTGCCGGAGGTCACGCCGGTGAACGCGCGGAAGCATGGTTGGAAGGCATGATAATGTGTTTTTCCCTAAGGGACTATGCTTCCAATTCAAAGGCAAAGATCGCAATTTTCCAGTTAAGAGATAGCGCCTTGAACTGGTGGGGCAACTTGGAAAGACAACTACACCTTACCGCAGACATAGTATCTTGGGAACTTTTCGAGGAGAGGTTCCGAAGGAAGTATCTACCAGCATACTACGAGGAACAACAAGTAGGGCATTTCATGCCTTAGTACAAGGAAACAATACTGTGGAAGAATATGAGAACAGGTTTATGGAACTGGTCAAATACGTTTCGTATATGGACAATGACCAGCGACAAGCAGAGCGCTTCGTTTATGGATTGAACCCGAAAATAAAAGCTATGGTACGGATGTGGAAACCGTCCTCAGTAGAGGAGGCGGTAGAAAGTGAGCATTATGTGGAAGAACACATGAACTTAACAGGAGGTACAAGATCGACATTTCCGCATCACCCTGGATTCGTAGGAAAGACCCTGAGGACATTTCCTAGGGGAGGGGGCTCAAGGCCACCGCCTTATGGTAACAAATTCGTGCCAAGGACAGTAGCTGCAGGGATTTCAATGGCAACTAGTGCAGCATCTCATTCATTGCCAACGGTACAGACAGGTCCACGACCATCTCTAGGAATAGCTAGTGGGGGCAAGGGTTCTAGAGGAAGGAACTCGTTTAGGAACCAATCACATAACAGTGCACCAATTCAATCTCGTATTGCCTGTTGGAGATGCGAAGGACCCCATTACGAACGGGACTGTCCATAGTTACAATCAAGGTTTGTGCATAGAGGAGGAAAGGCACCAATGGGGAGGTCAAGTGGCAACCATCAAATTTATGCAGCGGTTAATAACCGCCAGGCCGAACATCAATCCACCATGGTGGAGTCATTAGGTACGCTAAATCATATTAATGTTAAGATTTTATTTGATTCTGGTGCGACAGATAGTTTCATTTCACCATCTGCATTAGAAAAGAGTGGGTTGGCAGCCTACGAGCACGATGACTTTAAACAAGTCGAGATGGCTTCGGGGGAAAATCATGCTATAGGACCTAGTGTCGATAATTGTATAGTAGACCTAGGAGTGTGCACTACCAGGTTGAAGGTATACGTCACTGCTCTTGGGGCGTATGACCTAATCATTGGAATGGATTGGTTAGTAGCTCATTGAGCTTTGGTAGATTGTTTCGCAAAAAGGGTGCTTTGTATTGAAGATGAAGGAAAACCAATAGTGATCCAGGGTGTATATAGAAAAGTGTCATTACGCTTTATATCAACTATGAAGGTCAAGCGGTGCTTGAGGCAAGGGTGCGACTGTATGTAGTGGAAGATATGGGTGAAAGGAAGGGACCCTCATTAGATCAGTATCCGGTACTGTCAGAATTCCCAGATGTTTTCCCAAACGAGTTACCAGGGTTACCTCCTGAAAGGGAGCTTGATTTTACTATTGAGCTTAAACCTG
>JZKD02S1631501.1:432775-446935 GCA_000966675.3 Picea glauca | reverse complement strand
ATTATGTTATGTTGAAACATGTTATTTTCTTGTGTCATGATCTCATGTAGATGGTTGTCATTGAAAGAAATCCATGAAGATGATAGAAAGTATTGGAAGAGAGAAATTCCTCGTCAAATGTGTGAAATGAAAAAGTAAATACCTCCAACATTTTTCAATGCACAAGAACACTACCTCATACACCAAGTTGAGGAGATTGAAATTTGTGGACCTATTCACGCAAGGTCAATGTGGATGGTGGAGAGGCACTTGAAATCATTTAAGGCATTGGTTAGACAAAGAGCACGTCCGGAGGGTTCTATGGTGGAGGGATATATGGTATATCAATCCATGGTGTATATTAGTCAGTATCTTCCTAAATTAGTAGTGCCAACTATGCATGCAATGGATCACATTTGGGATGTGAACTCCATCAAAAAATTTGAAGATCAGGAGCATTTGTTGGGGCAAGGTAGAATGAAAAAATTGAGAGGTAATATATTAATAATTGTGAAAATTTATATTAATAATACATATTAAGTTTCATTTTTTGTGTATATGATCATACTCATTAATATATTAATATAATTTATTTTAGAAATTATAAATATTTATAATTATCTGCATATTGGATGTTATAACTAATATTTAATATTCGTGAATTATGTTTTTTTGATTCAGTTTCTCAAGAGTGGGATGCACTACATTTATACATTGCAAATAATAATGACTGGATGAATGTATGGATTGAAGGATGTAAACAACATAATGGAGGTAGGTTATCATGGAAATGACTGTCTGAATTGGTTAGAGAAGCTTGTCGTAATGGAGATGCCAATGTTACACAGAGGGAAATTGATTTAGCATATGGTTTGAAAGATGGATAGGTAGGGAAATTTACCCATTTTATTTAGTTATTTTATATTATATTAATGTGACTACATGTGTATTGTATTTTTTAGATACTTTCAAAGTTATATAAATATATGTCAATTTATTAATTGACAATGCATATTTTACAGTTCTGACATATTGCAGTTGAAACACCACAAGGCTATGTGGTGCAATGGTCATAAATTTCGCATGAAACAATTGGATGAAACTAGGAAAACTTATGATAGTGGGATAACTATAGTATTCCAGGTCACTAATGTTTCATCTAGGAGTGAAAGACATCCCCAAGAGTCTGAAAATAGATACTATGGGTATCTAAACGATATACTTGAGTGTGACTTTAATTCCTTCAAATTAGTTTTGTTGGATGTCAAATAGTATAGGTTATGAATTCATGAACGCGATGAGGAAAGAAATGTTATTCAACATGACAATGAATTTCCAATGATTAAAACAATGGTGTTTGAAACATGACATGATCACTATGTTTTTCCAAGCCAGTGTGAACATGTCTTTTACTCAAATGTTCCAGGTGAAAGGGATTGGTCATTTGTTGTTAGATATGATCCAAGAGGAAGGCCAATTAAGTATACTCATTTACAGGTAGAAGATGATATTGAAGATCAAGAAGATGATTTGAAAGATCAGACAGAGCCAGAAGATCATGGACAGTGGATAGATGAAGAAGACGAAGAAGATCGTGATCCAGGCGTAGGAGAAAATATTGCAATTCTTGTTGATGATGTTGATGAAAATATGTTATAAAATGGCATTGATGATGATGATGATGATGATATCATAAATCCTTTCAACATTGTTTTAGAACCAGATGATGGTATAGATGTAAATTTCAATGAAGAAGATAAATATAGAGAATAAGGATGATTACACAGATGTTGAGGTTGGATTAGGTACGTGACTATTTAATATTTTAATTTGTATGAATTATTCTCTTAAAATAATTTACTTATAATTCCATGGGTTAATTACATGTTTTTAAGTTTTATGCGACATTTTTATATCCTATGTTACATGTTTAATTATTATTTGAAACATGAAAATAGTTGCCAATATACTAAATTACATGGTAGACTAAAAATATCATTTAGAAACACATAATTTCATGTAGCTTCATTAATATTTGGTTTTGTAGTTTCTATGCATGAATCTTAATAGGATGTTGCTTTCGATTATTTTCTATTTTATAGATTGGGTTTTGGGGATCAATTGAGAGCTATGTGAGGGAGAGGGGAGGGGCCATATGAGCTTCCACCTTCACATGGTTGGCCTTGTTCAGTAGAGGACAATTATTCTTGAAACCAAGAGAATATATTTCATTTTTATACCATCATGATCGTATAAGATTTCATCAATATTGTTACATATTTGAATCTTCTTAGAATTGAGATTCATTACATAGTCCTTGATAAAAGACAAAAGACTTATGTAGCGGATATTAATTTGGTATTTGTGTGGGACATTTTATGCCATTAGTATGTTTTGTACAAAAATAATGGATCTTGGGGACTACACCATGGACAAGGAACGAGGAACGATGTATCTGCATCATATTTTTGATGAAAATCCCTTTTTTTTCATTGATTTCTTAATCAACACCATAAAAATACTAGAGGCAAGCAATAGTGACATGCGAATGAGGCCAACGTTGAAATGCTTTCAAATTGTATCCGTATGCATTGAAATTTGACCTAGATAGACTATTTGCATGCATTAACATTATGGGAGGGTTTTTGGACTCAAATTTCACTCACACACCCACTTTCTTCCATCATCATATCATCATGGAAACCATAAACCCTATTTTTCATATGTTCTAGTAGATATGTTAATGATTCCAAGTTTTATATTTGTATTTGGTTGAAGGTCCAGCTAGCTTGAAAAGTATCAAATTTTAATTTCAAGTTAATAAACCAAATATGAAATGAATCCAAGAATCATTTTATATCATCGCAAGAGAGACAAACATAAATAATCTTGCAACAAATTTTCTATACTATTGACGAAAAACGTTCGTCGATAGTATAGCTAATTCGTCGCAAGAATATTGTGTCTAATTTGAATGGTGTTACACGATTTGCAAGGAGTGTAGGTATTATATTATGGTGCAATGTAGTGTAGTATATAAGAACAATCTCTATGCCAAACCTCAAAATGGATAGTACCATATCTTTTTCATAAGACAAATATTCTTGGTATGTTTCCTTTGTGGTGGCTCAAGCCCTCAATACACATGATGCCTTACAATGAAATGTAACAATTTTACTATTGAATGATAGTGTTATGTCACCCATGGTTAAGGAAATAACTTAAAGTTCTTAGGTCCTATTTGATTCTTCTTAGAATTGAGATTCATTACATAGTCCTTGAAAAAAGACAAAAGACTTATGTACAGAATATTAATTTGGTCTTTGTGTGGGACATTTTATGCCATTAGTATGTTTTGTACAAAAATAATGGATCTTGGGGACTACACCATGGTCAATGAATGAGAAACGAGGAATGAGGAACGAGTAATAAGGAACGAGGAACACAAAATAAGGAACAAGCTGGAACGAAAATTGTATGAGGACTAGACACCGGCAACAGTGACCTGTGAATGCAACCAACGTTTAAATTTTTTCAAATAGTTTACGTATGCATTGAAATTTTTCATGGATAGAATATTCACATGCATTAACGATATGGGAGGGTTTTTGGACTCAAATCTGGCTGACAAACCCACTTTATTCCATTATCACTTCATCATGTAAACCATAAACCCTAATTTTCTTTCAAAGTACACAATTTGGTTGACGCAAGTTTTAGGTTTTCATCAGTCTTTCTTCATTTTTCTTTCAGGTTCTACATTAATGTATATACAATGTGACTGTGTCATAGTTCTGATGAAAAATATCTCTTTTTCATTGATTTCTTAATCAACACCATAAAAATGCTAGAGGCGAGCAACAATGACATGTGAATGGGGCCAACATTGAAATTTTTTCAAATTGTATCTGTATGCATTGAAATTTGACCTGGATAAAATCTTCACATTCCTTAACTATATGGGAGGGTTTTTGGACTCAAATTTCACTCACACACCCACCTTATTCCATCATCATATCATCATGGAAACCATAAACCGTATTTTTCATATGTTCTAGTAGATATGTTAATGATTCCAAGCTTCATATTTGTATTTGACTGAAGGTCTAGCTAGCTTGCAAAGTATAAAATTTTAATTTCAAGTTGATAAACCAAATATGAAATGAATCCAAGCATCATTTTATATCATCTCAAGAGAGACGAATGCAAATAATCTTGCGACGAATTTGCTATATTAACGATGAAAAACGTTCATCGATAGTATAGCTAATTCGTCGCAAGAATATTATGTCTAATTTTAATGGTGTTACATGGTTTTCAAGGTGTATAGGGATTATATTATGGTGCAATGTAGTGTATTATATAAGAACAATCACTATGCCAAACCTCAAAATGGATAGTACCATATCTTGTTCATAAGTCAAATATTCTTTGTATGTTTCCTTTGTGGTGGCTCAAGCCCTCAATACACATAATCCATTACAATGAAATGTAACAATTTTACTATTGAATGATAGTGTTATGTCACCCATGGTTAAGGAAATAACTTAAGGTTCTTAGGTCCCATTTTAATTTTCTTAGAATTGAGATTCGTTACATAGTCCTTGAAAAAAGACAAAAGACTTATGTAGCGGATATTAATTTGGTCTTTGTGTGGGACATTTTATGCCATTAGTATGTTTTATAAAAAAATAATGGATCTTGGGGAATAAAACATTGTAAATGAATGAGGAACATAGAACAAGGAAAAAGTTGAAACAAAAATTGTACGAGGACTAGACATTGCAAAAGTGACCTATGAATGGGGTCAACATTGAAATTTTTTCAAACAGTTTCTGTATGCACTGAAATTTGTCATGGATAGACTATTCACATGACTTAACGATATGGGAGGGTTTTTGGACTCAAATTTGACTGAAACACCCACTTTCTTCCATCATCAATTCATCATGTAAACCATAAACCCTAATTTTCTTTCAAAGTACACAATTTGGTTGATGCAAGTTTTAGGTTTTCGTCATTCTTTCTTCATTTTTATTTCAGGTTCTACATTAATGTATATACAATGTGATTGCATCATAGTTGTGATTAAAAATCCCTCTTTCTCATTGATTTCTTAATCAACACCATAAAAATACTAGAGGTGAGCAATAGTGACCTGTGAATGGGGCCAACGTTGAATTTTTTTCAAATAGTTTTTGTATGCACTGAAATTTGTCATGGATAGACTATTCACATGCATTAATGATATGGGAGGGTTTATAGACTATTTTACTGACACACCAAATTTATTCCATCATCTATTCATCAAGGAAACCATAAACCCTAATTTTCTTTCAAAGTACACAATTTGTTTGACACAAGTTTTAAGTTTTTGTCAGTCTTTCTTCATTTTTCTTTCAGGTTCTATATTAATGTATATACAATGTATATGTGTCATAGTTGTGATGAAAAATCCCTCTTTTTCGTTGATTTCTTAATCAACACCATAAAAATACCAGAGGCAGGAAACAATGACATGTGAATGGGGCCAACGTTGAAATGTTTTCAAACTGTATCTGTATGCATTGAAATTTGACCTAGATAGATTATTTGCATGCCTTAATGATATGGGAGGGTTTATGGACTCAAATTTGATTGACACACCCACTTTCTTCCATCATAAATTCATCATGTAAACCATAAACCCTAATTTTCTTTCAAAGTACACAATTTAGTTGATGCAAGTTTTAAGTTTTCGTCATTCTTTCTTCATTTTTATTTCAGGTTCTACATTAATGTATATACAATTCCATATGTGTCATATGCATATTTTTCTCAAGTGCCTTTCTTATCCCCCTGTCTAGGATTGGCTAGAACACTCATGATTACCATGTTGATTTTATGTAGAATTACCTTGGGGATCCATGTATGGTACTTGTATATTCACATCCCTCCTATGCCCTACATTCCAACTCCTCATTTGGTATTGATCCTTGTCCAACCGATGGGTACTACCCCTGTATCTTCCACATAGTTCCAGTTGTCCCTGACCAAAGTTGGAAAAGACTTGACAAAGGGGGTAAATCTAAGAAGACTAGGGGCACCAATAACTCTTGACAAGATATGTCCACCTAGACCACTACACCTAGAATCATACCTGCATGTGCTTTATGTGACACGATGGAGATTCATATACTTAATGATTTATTTAGTTGATTGTGCTAGTTTCTTAGACATGTATTATCAATATTAGTCCTCAAGAAGTGGTTTCCCTTCATGTATCCCCCCACATATTCTAGCCTCATTGTTTGAACCTTTAGAGTTCTTCCTATTCTTGGGTTCCATTGGAATTCCCCTTACCAATGCCAGCACCTTCAATATAAGGGTTAGATGTCCTATGTATGTTGTTCCCCATCCTCCTCCTTGATGGGTTTCCTTAGACTAGTATGACGAGAGAGTCCTTATTTCTATCATACTTGGTAGTAGATCACATGCTCAACTCCAACTCACTATCGTACTATTGAGATTCAAATATACTACAGTGATCCAACCTCAAATGTGATTCCTTAGATTTGATTGGCTTGATTCAACTATTCTTAGAGCCATTGGTATGAGCCTCCATTCTACTGGCTCATTTGAGATCTTTGGAGCCCCTTTCCTGTTTAGTGTGTCTTCTCACACTGTTTCATGTTCATTGGGGCTTCTCGGGTTTATTTCTTCTCCCTCCCCCTTAGTGTAGGGAATCAATTCCTATGTATCCATATTATTTGTAGTCATAATGCTTATATGTTGGATCTGAACCCATTGTTTTAGGAATTTATATGTAGGATTGTTCATATCACTATATTATACTTTGGCACATATTTTCCATCCCCATGTTGTACTATATTGTGACCCCATTTTGTCTCATTCACTTGGCTTCCTTATGCCACGCATACCATTGTATCATTTTTATGAGATTTCTTAATGAGTATGGATATGCCTACCTTGTCCATATTGGGATCTTCTACACCTATCACCTTTTGACTTTATTTTTGATACATGGTACTCTATGGTTCATCCGCAGGTGGTCCTCCTTCCTTGGAAACTTGTCTCCCTCCTTGGTCCTCTCTGAGCATTGCAAATAAAATTGTGATGTATTTTGGTCATACAATTTCCTCCTAACCTCACACATCATGGAAAAGTATGTTATCACCTAAAAACTACTCAATTGTGACATTTCCACAAGTTTTTTTTGAAATATACCATTATCAACATGTTTACTATTCATTTCACCTTACTTCCCACCTCCACTAGACCTCTATAAGTCGCTAGGAAAAATCCTAATTTTGACCCATTAAAGCTAGCGCAAATAATATCCCTAAAATGTGTGTCATCATGTGGAAGGTAGCCCCAAAAGCTACACTAACCCATCAAAATCACAATTTTGATTATTCCCAGCCCAAATTTTCTAGAAAGGGAAAGTAGTTATCAATGGAAATTTCTAAACTCTAGTTGATATTCCTAGCCTTGATTTTGCCATATTTAACAACTATTTTATGACCATTTCAAGGGTGTTTAACCACTAATTTTCCTATAAATAAAGGCTCGAGGTCATTCCATCCATCCATCCATACATAGTAGGTACATGCAGCCAAAACCACACTAGATATCTTCAGGACTCCTTCCTCTTGATAATGTTTTCTGTGTTTTGATCACTCAACCAAGGAGGGGATATATACACATCAAGGAATTCACGGACCCTCCCAAGAAGGAGGCTTTGGAGCCACATATTCAAAACGTCTACTCCCTAGGTGATATCTTTGATCTTTCTATTCATTATGGAGATATTTGTTGCATTATTTCAAACTATTTGTTCATGCATATTGTTGTAATTTCTTGGTTTTCTTTCTTGTCACATGAATATACTAGGGTTTGAATCTTTGTGAAGCATATTTAGGATATGGTTTTCATGTTCTACTTTCATTTTTGTCGGGATCTAATTCATAACCATTAGATTAGTACATTGTGTACACCATTGATGCAATTTATACCCAACACTTGGTGATTATGCTACTTATCTTGTGAGCGGAGTTGGCTCCATTTCCTTCTATATGCCTTGAGGTGATTTTATTGACTAATGTTCTATTGGTTCCTAGTTTGAAGAATTTTCTTTCAGTTTGTTGTATGATATATGTACATTGGAGACTTGCATTTGAGGGACAACATTGCACCATCAATGATTGTAGTTTATCTAGTCTGAGGACTTTTTCTAGAGGGGTGAGAGAAGGTGGTCTTTATGAGTTACTTGTTGATCTTGTGGTACTTGTAAATTCTAGTGAGAAGTTAGATTATCCTTCTATAATTGAGGAGGTATGTGCATATAATTCATGGTAGGATGCCATAGATACAGGTCCAAAACCTATTATGGAATTAGTGATTAATTCTAAGCTTACAACCGATGTGAGTGTTATACACTATAGGGACAAGGTTAATAAATTATATTAGATAGAGGGTGTTGACCGTGATGTTACTCTTGCATAAATATTTTGTCAAAAATATGGAATTGACCTAGTTCATGTTGTTTTAGTTGCCATAGGTTTTGAGGTTCATGAGAGATATTATCATTTTCATATGTTATTCATCACATTATGTGGCTTGTTACCTATACCATGAGATTGGTATTTTAGGATGTATGTGACTTGTGCATATTTATATCTTTATAAATTTGATAGATGTGATTCACTTGTCTTGGTCGTGTATGGAGATATGATTATCTTTCAGGATGTCTTAAATAGATAATGATATGATGTTCGTTGATTTTGGCCCATGATGTTGACTTGAGGGATGATGGAGTTAGGTAGGTGTATTATGACCCAAATTTACACTCCTTCAAATTCACAAGTGTTTAGAACTCATTGAAGGTTTGAGATGATGTGATAAAATCCTAATCTTACAACAGATCATGACAGGATCCTATTCCTCTTTCCTGACAACAAATCTCCTGCAATCTGGTACATCAAATCTTTTTTGATTTGGCTAGAACGTGACCACCAAAGAGACAACGAATGATTCTTGATAGCAGGTTTCAAGTCTATTGGCGTTAACAACAATGATATGCACCCTCCCTTAAGCTCTGGCAGTCAAAATATGTGACAATTTGCAAGCAATTCCTTGCGAACGGTAGCAAGGATTCAATAATCAAATCCGCAGAGGCGACTTTCTCTCTCGTGCAATTCTTGCAAACATCAAATTCTTCAACATCTTAACAATAACAACGATCCTTCAGTGTAGTGCACCCCCTTCAAAACTCTTCAGCGGCTTTAATATGCGACCTCCTCCACGCATAGCAAATCAGAGTTTGACGGATGGCTTCTCCATGCAGCAGATTGATGGATGGCTCATCCATGCATCAACTCAACAATCGCTAACCTTCTCTGATTATTATTAGAGTGTTTGGTCACTTTGCACACAAACCTATTACTAATAAGTGGTAACAACAGAAATTTGGGTGTTAATTGGGTTTAGTTTGTGATTGTTATCCTGTACACCAAGATTAATGAAAGGTAGAGATATTTTAAAAATGAGATGAAATTTGGTGAATACAAATATTTATAAAAACATTTTTACAAATACATAAATTCATTCTTTTGGTAAATCAACTAAATTTATATTGATATGCAGCTTATATGACAATACATTGATCAAATGTTTTTAACCTATAATGTTTTCAATCTGCCTTCTAGGTCGCACTAACCATTGTCATTGACCATCTCATACAAAAGGATGTCAATATCAACAAGATAAACGAAATCCTTGTTCAAATTTATCTCTAATAATAAGTTAAACACCAAATAGTTGTTTGAGACCCCCTTTTTTGTGGGACAAGGGATCCCCTCCACCCAGTGATTTGACTCATAAAGTCTATGGAGGTATACATACCCTACCCCCCTCTAGATTTGAACTTGTGACCTCTTAGGAGAAAACACATTTTCTTAATCATTAGACCCACTATAATATATTATATATATATATATATATATAAGAAACAAAACATCAAACATTATGACAAAACCCACACCCATATGTTGATAATATATTTAAAATATATAAATTAAAAAATAAATAAAAAACAAAACCTATAACATTTTAACAAAAAGGAAGCCCATATGTTGATGCATATCCCCGCAGTTGTGCCCATATGTTGATCCATACCCCTGCATCCCTACACGCCGACCATATGTTGATGAATATCCCCATGCCCATGCGTTGATCCATATCCCCGCAACAGTACAAAGGACTGGTCATATCCCTGTGACAGCATACCGACCATAGATGGAGAAAGAAGCCACAGAGAGAGGATAAAGACTAGGGCACAGACAAACCAGGAGAGAGAGGTCAGAAACAAAGGAGACAGAGCGAGCGGAAAGAGGAGAAAGAGGTTGAGCACCTTAGCCCTAACAATGACAGAAGGAAAGGTAGATTTCCATGACCATAAATGCCTCTCTCTTTTTTCATATTTACTCACATTTTTCTTGTGACCCTTCTAGGATAAGTTGAATTTCCATTGAAGAAACTATAGAAGAAGAAACAATAGTTTCTTTCTATAGAAGAAACTATAAGGCCCAAGTATCTTGAGTTTGAACAACTACTACAAAAAAATGGACCCGAATTCACTTCATTGAACTAATCAGGATAACTTTTAAAAGTTTTATGGAGTCTCTAGTGCCTAGAATGGAATGCAACATCACTGATGCCATCCTAACAAAATGAGTGGAACCAACATTGGAAATATTTACCAGAAATAGATATTTATTTCCAAGGTTTGTGCAATTAATTCAATTAGATAAGTCAAGTCGACCTTCTGTATTCACTTCACACTAGCAACTAGTTAATTCCAATCATCCACCTTCAAGAAAATTAATGGAAAGAAACTAATGCAGAAACTTTGTCCCTTATATGGAAATCCTAAAGAGAGGTAGATTAATATGACATTTCAAAGATGATTTTGGCAATAATGTAAATATTGACTTTTTAAGCTTTCTTTGTTTAGTTTGATGAAAACTATAAAGCATTGGTATTTTCTTGGATGCTCCTCGCCTTCCACCATTTCAAGGAGAACTTAATAATGTGATCAAGGAGGGATATTTACCAACAATTCAATTAGACAACCTGGCTCTCCCCCTCTCAACTACTGAGCTCCAAGTTGGTCTTTCATGTAGAAAATTTCTGCAGATTTCGAATGGCCTTAATATTGCTGGCAGATTTCAGTGTGCACTCACATTAGAATGCAAGTGGATATAGACCAACATAGAACTTGGGAGGACCATATTTGTGATTGTGAACTCTTCAGCAGGTGTATACTGAAAATAATTTCATTATCAGCTGCCCAATTCACTATGACATCTAGAGCAGTTGTAACTTCCTTTTCATATATTCTTGGGGAATTTATTTTTCTTTTCCCATTATACCCACTAGAAATGTCTAGCCCTATTTCTCTAGCACGTGGAATCCTACAAGCATCAGTGACTTGGGAGGACCAGATTTGTAAATTGTGATCTCTTCAACAGGTGTAGACTGAAAAGATATTCATTATCAGCCGCCCAATTCACTAAGTAATCCAGAGAAGGTGTAATTTCCTTTTCATATATTCTAGGGGAATTTATTGTTATTTTCCCATTATACCTACTATAAATGTCTCGCCCTATTTCTCTACTGTGTGGAATCCTACAAGAATTAGTCACTCTGAAGTTCTTGTAAACCTACCAGGATGATTAAATCATTCTTTAGAGTAGGTACGTCAAGTGCCTACAACTACAAATATTATTCGTGCAGACAATAGTAGACCGATAAAATAATATATCAACAACTAGGACCGCTCCTACACTGAAAAGTATTATTTCACCTAATGGTCAATATATGTTGACAATTGCCCAAAGAATCTATCGTTGAATTCATGATGGGGACCTTATTCCTATATTCTTTACTTTCTCCAAGATATCTTTGATCTTAAATACTAGGGGAGCTTCTTCCATTTATCTTCCCCAAAGAACACTTTATTAATTAGGATATCTTTGTAGCTCATTTCATTTTGTTGTATCTAGTTTCTCTATAGGGTTCACGTTCGTTTGTTGAACTCTCTTTCATGGTTCTTTAGGTTGGACATCATTTCCACACTCTTTTTACTGCCAATATTGTTATTTGTACTTTTCAGTCCCACTTTCCTATTTTGGACAATGCTGGCTATTCATATAATTTCTTATTTTGTTTCTTTCTAACCTCCTTTTTAGCATTTTTATTCATAGCGCAAATAAGACAAGTATACGTAGGTTATCAATTCTCCTTAAAACTTATTTTTTTGGTGTAAGTAATTAGAGCATATAAAAATATCCTATCCATGGATCCTTTTATATCTTGCATCATATCTGTGTATTTTCATGACATCAAAGCCCAAACTATCTTGGTGGATTATAATATTGGAGCTACAGGTTAGTGTAGATGACTTCTCATGTCGAATTCCTTTAGACATCAGTTAACTTCCCTTCGAAGGTGCAGGCAACCTCATATAAGAAAGTGTTAGCCTCTTGGGCACCCTCACTTCTGATCTAACTTTATGGTTGTATATACAATCAGTGAAAGTGTAAGCTTTATTTCCAATTATTTTGTAATGTATCATAAATAATTCAATAGGTTCAAATTAATTTAACAGTTTACTACTTACCAAGTGAGGCAGAAGTCATTTTGACACTTTTCCTTGCAAAACATGTTTTCCTCTGGGTTTTCTTCTCAATTTGTAGGTCTTTTTTACTTCCATCCTATTTTTAAGGAAATTGTAGTTATTTTTACTTCCATCCTATTTTTAAGGCAATGGTGGAATGTTGAACATAGTTTAGCATATGTGCATTTCCAACATTGAAGCTCTTTAGAAGACCAAGTAATGGAGTGTATTCACAGATTTTAGGCCAATATAGGCCTATGCACATTTTATAATATTATTTTGTATTGTTGTTAATGTTTGGCCAACATGTGGTCCTAGGTAGACCCTATGGCCTTG
The DNA here is from genome assembly GCA_000966675.3 of Picea glauca. Classification (NCBI taxonomy): domain Eukaryota; kingdom Viridiplantae; phylum Streptophyta; class Pinopsida; order Pinales; family Pinaceae; genus Picea; species Picea glauca. Next base: position 433,941 of record JZKD02S1631501.1, on the reverse strand, counting down.
TAGAATGTTGCAATTTTTATATTTATAGAGTATATTTGCTCATTTATATAGCATGGGTGAGAGCTACAAGTATCAATGTAAAATAAATACAGAATTTGCAGTCAATATAACTTCAGGCTTCCACCCATCTTAGGCACTTAGTCTCTCATTAGTGATCATAGTTACCACACTCAACTTGATGAATTAATTGGCACACCAAAAGAGTCAAGAGTTTGACTCAACAAGGCAAAAAACAATGAAAATATCACAAGAAAATGAACAAAGGACATCTTATGAGTCTCACCGGTGATTCCTTGGGGTCTCACTAATCTCATGAATCTAGCAACTGAAGATTTTCAAGGCTCTTTTAAGGCTACTACAAGACACCATTTACAACTGCCAAAGGGATTGATTAAGGTCACTTACAGGTCTGATAATTTGGGAATGTTTTACTGTCACAACAAAACTACTATATTACTGAGATAAGGATGCCTTTAGAGCTTTGGTTTCATTCTCATTCAATGTTGTTTTCAGGGTTAGTTTAGGCATAGTTTTTTCTATCCCAAATATTCTTTACAACAGTAATTAAAACATGAAACATTCCTCTGATCTTTAACACTTTAATGTTGAAAGTAAAATATGAAAACCACAAGAATATGCATGCCTCTTTGCTTTCAAATCCCATAGTCTATACCTTTGCATCCACATTGGTATATATCTCCACATCAACACTCCACTTCACTTTCCTTTGCACTTAACATAGCCCCTTACTTTTTATGTGATTTCTGCTATGTGCATCAGCCTTCCTCATAGACTGTACATCATGTCACCCTTTTTCCTTATTCTTTTTCTTGTAGATGCAAAGTGAAAAGTGAAAATATATGAACTTCCCTTCACTACATTCTTAGCTCTGCATGCATAAAACTTTCTAAGGAAAAATAATAGGATTTTGGCCAAATTCGCAAAGGAGGTTTTCTTGAAGGCCTTAAACCCTATAAAATTGTATCTTGGAGCACTAAAATTGACCATAAATAAAAAAAAAAACCATTAAAGAGAACCTTCTTTATTATTATTCCATTTAGGATTGAACCACACATCCCCATTGGGAGTCTTTTGGTCTATAAGCTTCATCCCCTTCTAGTTCTTCCACCTCTTCAAGCAATGGAAGTTGGATGATGCATAATGTA
>JZKD02S1631501.1:416150-432725 GCA_000966675.3 Picea glauca | reverse complement strand
CCCTTGTGATCCTTATGAGTATTCAAGATGTGTATGGTGGTCTCTATAATTATAAAATTTTACTATGTTAGAAATGATGACATTTGATTCAATGTTGTATAGGTGCACTAAGTGAACTATGACATTTGCATGGTATTTTTAAAGTTTGGGTCATTTTGCAGTACTACACACATAGTAATCTATCAAGAAATTATTTCTTTGCTTAAAACCTCTTTCTCCTTCCAATATCTAGTTTTCGTCGAAGTTGAATTTCTTGCATTTCATTTTCCTCTTGCATGGTTTAAAGAGTCAAGTCAAAATGCCATCAGTTTCACGACCACTCATTTGAGTAACAACAACCTAAAATCAAGTGCTAATTAAAATTTATCTAGCAACTTTTCTAGGGCTCTTCAAACCCATCTTATCTTAGGTGTAGATATTTGGAATAGGATTGTGAGAATAACTTTTCAAATCTGCTAAACAAACATAAAGCCTTGATTTAGGGAGTGAAATCCAGTTGTTATATCACTGAATTTGGGAATCCCTTCTAACACAAGGGTCAATCACGAGGTCACATTGTGGCCCTCAAAGTAATCAACCCTGCTTTGTTGGTATTGGTGTCGACTGTCGAATGTCCCCCCTCTACTTTGGTATAGTAGGTGGTACCGTAGAGGCCATAATATTTTAGACTTCCTACACAAGGTGAAAACACAAGGAAGGTGGTGTTGTACCTAGGATCGACATTGGATAGACTCACTCGGACTCCTTCGAGGGTTTCCCACTGCTCAGTGAGGTAAATTGCACCAGGGTGTTAGTTTGTTAAGAAGGTTGTCAACGTAACTTTCCCACCCGCCAAAACTCAGCCCCTTCGGCAATCGATTATGCGATGTTGGATTCCATCACCAACTAGAACTTCTTTGTGAGAAGGTTTGTTTGCATGCTTGACTCCTAAATTAATTAGCGTGTGTTGTTTTTTCTCCTTAGTTGGCCTTAGGATTGAGTTTGCATCTAATGGCATCAGGTTCGAGTTAATTCCTCATTTGATCAATACAAAATATGGATACAATTAAAATAAAAGGTAATAAAGAGGTAACAAATAGCTCCTACGTAACTTACGTCTTATAATTATCCAACATTGTTCTTTACACTAACTGAAACAAACACCAAATGGAATGGTTTACACAAGGTCAATGGAGAATTTTATTGGAAAATTCAAAATATTATCATAAACCCAAATCTCACATATTTGTAAATGCCCCATAGAGTCACAATCTTTCATGAAGAGGTCTGGGAGAAATGCCTCCATGCAAAATTGTCCACATCAAAATTGTCCATGTCCTTGATGAAAATATATAAAATTACCTTGAAGATATTTTAGTCCTTGTCTTGCTTAAAAAGGATGATCCCATTTTGGAACTAGTGGTCAAGGACTACTTTTATCCCCCCTCTATCTGGTAATTTCTACTTCTTATAATAGAATTCCCCTACAATAGGGAGTGTTGTGTCCCTTTTCTCAAAAATAAGTGAGGTTCCTCTTCTTTCTCCCAACATTATCCCAACCTCTTGGATAGTAATACATGCAACCTCAAAACTAATGTTTAGGGAAACTAGAATCCAATCATGAACCGGGAGTGAACCGAGAGTGATGGGTGTGAACCGGGAGTGAGGGGTTCTCTAGATAAAATCCTATGTCAGGAATCCAATAAGGACGACGGTTCTTCAATCCCCGCTCAAGGCATAAAAGACTAACGACACAACATTTTTGAGTTCCGTGAGATGATGCAAGATTCTTTAGGCATGGACTATGTGACCAAACTATCCATCCACTCCCGAGGCATGGTTTTTTAAATTGTCCCCTAAATCCAAATGTTGCATTTCTTCTTATTGAGAAAAGCACTAGTTATCAAAATCGATGAAAATTTATCCCAGGAATCCATCAGAGTCGATAGTGTCTCAATCCAAGTCATGGTTTTCTTTTTATGCCCAGTTGCAAGTCACATCCCAAACCATTTTAGGGACTCTTGGCAATTCCTCTTATGGGCATAAAATCCTAACGAAGCAGCACTTTTGAGCTCCATGAGATTTTCCATGCTTGTTTAGGCATGGACTAGGTGACCACATTGTCCATCCACTCCCGAGGCATGGTTTCGTAAATTGGACCCCTGAATCCAAATGTTGTATTGCTTCTTACTGAGCAAAGCACTAGTTATCAAAATCGATGAAAAAAACAAAATCTGAGGGGTTGGAATTGGGAGTGAGGGGTCCTCTAGCTAAAATCCTATGTTAGGAATCCAACAGAGACAATGGTTCCTCAAACTGAGTCTTGATTTTTTTTTTATGCCCAGCTGCAAGTCACATCCCAAACCATTTCGGGGAGTCTTGGTCAATTCTCGCTCAGGGCATAAAAACCTAACGAAGCAACATTTTTGAGTTCCGTGAGATGATGCAAGATTTTTTAGGCATGGACTGGGTGACTATATTTTCAATCCTCTCCTGATGCGTGGTTTCGTAAATTGGACCCCTTAATCCAAATGTTGGTTTGCTTCAAACTAAGAAAAACACAAGTTCTCGAAATCAATGAGTAAGCAACTTCTGAGGCATGGAACCCGAGAATGATGAGTGCTCTAGCTGAAATCCTATCCCAGAAATCCATCAGAGTCGACGGTTCCTCAATCCGAGTCTCGGTTTTCATTTTATTCACAATTGCAAGTCGCATCCCAAACCATTTCGGGGACTCTTGGCAATTCATCCTCAAGGCATAAAAGCTTACCAGAGCAACATTTTTGAGCTCCATGAGATTTTTCATGCTTGTTTAGGCATGTACTAGGTGACCACACTATCCATCCTCTTTCGAGGCATGGTTTCATAAAATGGACCTCTAAATCCAAATGTTGCATTGCTTCTTACTGAGCAAACCACTAGTTATCAAAATCAATGAAAACAATATCTTCCGAGGGGTTAGAACTGGGAGTGAGGGGTGCTCTATCTAAAATCCTATGCCAAGAATCCAACAAAGACAACGGTTCCTCAAAATGAGTCTCGGTTTTCATTTTATTCCCAATTTCAGGTCGCATCCCAAACCATTTCGGGGACTCTTGGCCAATTCCTTCTCATGGCATAAAAGACTAACGAAGCAACATTTTTGAGTTTCGTGAGATGCTACAAACTTGTTTAGGAATGGATTAGGTGACCAAATTATCCATCCACTCCCAAGGAATGGTTTCATAAATTGTCCCCTTAATCCAAATGTTTCATTGCTTCAAACTGAGCAAAACACTAGTTGTCGAAATCAATGATTAAAGAAACTTCTAGGGAATGGCACCCATGACTGAGGGGTTCTCTAGATGAAATCCTATCTGGGGAATCCATCAAAGTTGACAGTTCCTCAATCCGAGTCTCGATATTCGTTATATGCCCAGTTGCAAATCGCATCCCAAACCATTTCGAGGATGTTGGCCAATTGCTCCTGAGGGCATAAAAACCTAACGAAGCAACATTTTTTATTTCCGTGAGATGTTGAAAGATTGTTTAGGCGTGGAATAGGTGACTATATTTTCCATCCACTCCCGAGGCATGGTTTCATAAATTGGACCCCTTAATCCAAATGTTGGGTTGCTTCAAACTGAACAACACTAATTCTTGAAATCAATGAGTAAAGAAACTTCTGAGGCATGGCACCTGGGAGTGATGGGTTCTCTAGCTAAAATCCTATCTGAGGAATCCATCAAATTCGACGGTTCCTCAATTTGAGCCTCTTTTTTGTTTTATTCCCAGTTGCAAGTCGCATCCCAAACCATTTCGAAGACTCTTGGCAATTCATCCTCGGTGCATAAAATCCTAACAGAGCAACATTTTTTAGCTCCATGAGATTTTTCATTCTTGTTTAGGCATGGAATAGGTGACCAAACTATCCATCCGCTTTCAAGGCATGGTTTCATAAATTGGACCCCTAAATCCAAATGTTGCATTGCTTCTTACTAAGCAAAGCACTAGTTATCAAAATCGATGAAAAAAACAACTTTCGAGGGGTTGGAACCGAGAGTGAGGGGTGATCTAGATAAAATCCTATGCCAGGAATCCAATAGAGATGACATTTCCTCAAACCAAGTCTCGGTTTTTGTTTTATGCCCAGTTGCAAGTCGCATCCCAAACCATTTCAGGGACTCTTGGCCAATTCCCACTTAGGGCATAAAAGACTAACAGAGCAACATTTTTGAGTTCCGTGAGATGTTGCAAGATTTTTTAGGCATGGAATAGGTGAACAAATTATTCATCCTCTCTCGATGCATGGTTTCGTAAATTGGCCCCTTAATCCAAATGTTGCATTGCTTCAAACTGAGAAAAACAGTAGTTGTCGAAATCAATGATTAAAGCAACTTCGTAGGCATCTCACCTGTGCGTGAGGGGTGATCTAGATGAAATCATATCCTAGGAATCCATTGGATTTGATGGTTCCTCAATCTGAGTCTTGATATTCATTATATGCCCAGTTGCAAGTCACATCCCAAACCATTTCAAGGACTCTTGGCCAATTGCTTCTGAGGGCATAAAAACATAACATAGCAAAATTTTAGAGTTCCATGAGATGTTGCAATATTTTTAGGTGTGGACTAGGTGACTATATTTTCCATCCACTCCTGAGGTACGGTTTCATAAATTGAACCCCTTAATCCAAATGTTGGTTTTCTTCAAACTGAGCAAAATACTAGTTCTTGAAATCAATGAGTAAATCAACTTCCGAGGCATGGCACCCGGGAGTGATGGGTCCTCTAGCTAAAATCCTATCCTAGGAATCCATTGGAGTCGATGATTCATCAATCCGAGTCTTGGTTTTTGTTTTATGCCCAGTTGCAAGTCACATCCCAAACCATTTTAGGGACTCTTGGCAATTCATCCTTGAGGCATAAAAGCCTAACGGAGCAACATTTTTTTATCTCCATTAGATTTTGCATGCTTGTTTAGGGATGGACTAGGTGACCACATTGTCCATCCACTTCCAAGGTATGGTTTCATAAATTGGACCCCTAAATACAAATGTTGTATTGCTTCTTATTGAGCAACGCACTAGTTATCAAAATCGATGAAGAAAACAACTTCTGAGGGGTTGGAACTGGGAGTGATGGGTGCTCTAGCTAACATCCTATGCTAGGAATCCAACAAAGATGACGGTTCCTGAAACCAAGTCTTGGTTTTCATTTTATGGCCAGTTGCAAGTCGCATCCCAAACCATTTCGGGGACTCTTGGCCAATTCTTGCTCTGGGCATAAAAGACTAACGGAGAAACATTTTTGAGCTCCATGAGATGATGCAAGATTATTTAGGAATATACTAGGTGACTAAATTATCCATCCTCTCTCAAGACATGGTTTCGTAAATTGGCCCCTTAATCCAAATGTTGCATTGCTTCAAACTGAGAAAAACACTAGTTGTCGAAATCAATGATTAAAGAAACTTCATAGGCATGGCACCCATGAGTGAGGGCTTCTGTAGATGAAATCATATCCCAAGAATCCATCAGAGTCAATGGTTCCTCAATTTGAGTCTCGATATTCATTATATGCCCAGTTGCAAGTCACATCCCAAACCATTTCAGGGATTCTTGGCCAATTTCCCCTAAGGGCATAAAAACCTAATGGAGCAACCTTTTTGAGTTCCATGAGATGCTGGAAGATTGTTTAGGCATGGAATAGGTGACTATATTTTCCATCCACTCCCCAGGAACAGTTTCATAAATTGGACCCCTTAATCCAAATGTTTTTTTTCTTCAAACTGAGCAAAACACTAGTTCTCAAAATCAATGAGTAAAGCAAATTCCAAGGCATGCCACCCGGGAGTGATGGGTGCTCTAGCTGAAATCCTATCCCAGGAATCCATCGGAGTCGATGGTTCCTCAATCCGAGTCATGGTTTTTGTTTTATGCCAAGTTGCAAGTCACATCTGAAACAATTTCGGGGACTCTTGGCAATTCATCCTCGAGGCATAAAAGCCTAACGGAGAAACATTTTTGAGATCCATTAGATTTTGCATGCTTGTTTATGGATGGAATAGATGACCACATTGTTCATCTGCTTCCAAGGTATGGTTTCATAAATTGGACCCCTAAATCCAAATCTTGTAGTGCTTCTTACTGAGCAAAGCACTAGTTATCGAAATTGATGAAAAAAACAACTTCTGAGAGGTTGGAACCAGGAGTGAGGAGTGATCTAGCTAAACTCCTATGCTAGGAATCCAACAGAGACAATGGTTCCTCAAACTGAGTCTCGGTTTTCATTTTATGCCCAGTTGTAAGTTGCATCCCAAACCATTTTGTGGAATCTTGGCCAATTCCCGCTCAGGGGATAAAAGACTAACAGAGCAACACTTTTGAGTTCTGTGAGATGTTTCAAGATTTTTAAGGCATCGACTAGGTGACCAATTTATCCATCTACTCCCAAGGCATGATTTCATAAATTGGCCCCTTAATCCAAATGGTGGATTGGTTCAAACTGAGAAAAACACTATTTGTCAAAATCAATGATTAAAGCACCTTTCGAGGCATGGCACCCATGAGTGAGGGGTGCTCTAGATGAAATCCTATCCCAAGAATCCATCAGAGTCGACGGCTCCTCAATCTGATTCTCGATATCCGTTATATGCCCAGTTGCAATTCGCATCCCAAACCATTTTGGGGACTCTTGGCCAATTTCTCATAAGGGCATAAAAACCTAACAAAGCAACATTTTTGAGTTCCGTGAGATGTTGCAAGATTATTTAGGAATAGACTAGGTGACCAAATTATCCATCCTCTCTTGAGGCATGGTTTTGTAAATTGGCCCCTTAATCCAAATGTTGCATTGCTTCAAACTGAGAAAAACACTAGTTCTCAAAATCAATTATTAAAGCAACTTTAGAGGCATGGCACCCATGAGTGAGGGCTTCTGTAGATGAAATCATATCCCAGGAATCCATCAGAGTCAATGGTTCCTCAATCTGAGTATTGATATTCATTATATACCCAGTTGCAAGTCACATCCCAAACCATTTCAGGGACTCTTGGCAATTCATCCTCGGGGCATAAAAGCCTAACGGAGAAACATTTTTGAGCTCCATGAGATTTTGCATTCTTTTTTACGCATGGACTAGGTGACCACATTCTCCATCCGCACCTGAGGCATGGTTTCGTAAATTGGACCCCTAAATCCAAATTTTGCATTGCTTCTTACTGAGAAAAGCACTAGTTATAGAAATAAAATACTAGGGGTTGGAATTGGGAGTCAAGAATCCAACAGAGATGATGGTTCCTCAAACTGAGTCTTGGTTTTTGTTTTATGCCCAGTTTCAAGTCGCATCCCAAACCATTTTGGGGACTCTTGGCCAATTCTTGCTCAGGGAATAAAATACTAACGGAGAAACATTTTTGAGTTCCATGAGATGCTACAAGCTTGTTTAGGCATGGACTAGGTGACCAAATTATCCATCCTTTCCTGATGCATGGTTTCATAAACTGGCCCCTTAATCCAAATGTCGCATTGCTTCAAACTGATAAAAACACTAGTTGTCGAAATCAATGATTAACGCCACTTCTGAGGCATGGCACCCATGAGTGAGGGGTGCTCTATATTAAATCCTATCCTAGGAATCCATCGGAGTCAACAGTTCTTCAATCTAAGTCTCGATATTCGTTATATTCCCAGTTGCAAGTCGCATCCCAAACCATTTCAGGGACTCTTGGCCAATTGCTCCTATTGGCATAAAAACCTAACATAGCAGCATTTTTGAGTTCCATGAGATGCTGCAATATTTTTTAGGAGTGGACTAGGTGACTATATTTTCCATCCACTCATGAGGCATGGTTTCGTAAATTGGACCCCTTAATCCAAATGTTGGTTTTCTTCAAACTGAGCAAAACACTAGTTCTCAAAATCAATGAGTAAAGCAAATTTCGAGGCATGGCACCTGGGAGTGATGGGTTCTCTAGCTGAAATCCTATCCCAGGAATCCATCATTGTTGACGGTTCCTCAATCTAAGTTTTGATTTTCATTTTATTCTCAGTTGCAAATAGCATCCCAAACCATTTTGAGGACTCTTGTCAATTCCTCCTTCGGGCATAAAATCGTAACAGAGAAACATTTTAGAGATCCATGATATTTTTCATTCTTTTTTAGGCATGGACTAGGTGACCACATTTTCCATCTTCTCTCGAGGAATGGTTTCGTAAATTGTACCCCTAAATCCAAATGTTTCATTTCTTCTTACTGAGCAAAGAACTAGTTATCGAAATCGATAAAAAAAACAACTTCTGAGGGGTTGGAACCAGGAGTGAGAGGTGATATAGCTAAAAATCTATGCCAGGAATCCAACAGAGATGACAGTTCCCCAATCCGAGTCTCATTTTTCATTTTATGCCCAGTTGCAAGTCGCATCCCAAACCATTTTGGGGACTCTTGGCCAATTCCCACTCATGCCATAAAAGACTAATGGATAAACATTTTTGAGTTCCATGAGATGTTGCAAGATTTTTTAGTCAGGGACTAGGTTACAAAATTATCCATCCACTCCTGAGGCATTGTTTCGTAAATTTGATCCTTATTCCAAATGTTGTATCGCTTCAAACTGAGCAAAACACTAGTTGTCAAAATCAATGATTAAAGAAACTTCCAAGGCATGTCACCCATGAGTGAGGGGTGCTCTAGATGAAATCCTATCCCAGGAATCCATCACAATCGATGGTTCCTCAATCCGAGTCTCGATATTCATTATATGCCCAGTTGCAAGTCACATCCCAAACCATTTCGGGGACTCTTGGCCAATTTCTCTTGAGGGCATAAAAACCTAACGGAGTAGCATTTTTGAGTTACGTGAGATGCTTCAATATTGTTTAGGTGTGGAATAGGTGACTATATTTTCCATATGCTCCTGAGTCACAGTTTCGTAAATTGGACCCCTTAATACAAATGTTGGTTTGCTTTAAACTGAGCAAAACACTAGTTCTCGAAATCAATGAGTAAAGCAACTTCCGAGGCATGGCACCCTAGAGCGATGGGTGCTATAGCTGAAATCCTATCCCGAGAATCCATAGGAGTCGACGGTTCCTCAATCCAAGTTTGGGTTTTCGTTTTATGCCTAGTTTCAAGTCGCACACCAAACCATTTCGAGGACTCTTGGCAATTCCTCCTCAAGGCATAAAAGCCTAAGGGAGAAACATTTTTGAGATCCATAAGATTTTGCATGCTTGTTTAGGCATGGAATAGGTGACCACATTGTCCATCTACTCCTGAGGCATGGTTTCATAAATTGGACCCCTAAATCCAAATGTTGCATTTCTTATTACTGAAAAAAGCACTAGTAAACGAAATCGATGAAAAAAAAAACTTCCGAGGGGTTGGAACCGGGAGTGAGGGGTTCTCTAGCTAAAATACTATGCCAGGAATTCAACAGAGATGACGGTTCCTCAATCTGAGTCTCGTTTTCCATTTTATGCCCAGTTGCAGGAAGGATCCCAAACCATTTCGGGGACTCTTAGCCAATTCCTGCTCAGGGCATAAAAGACTAACAGAGACATTTTTGAGTTCTGTGAGATGTTGGAATATTTTTTAGGCATGGACTAGGTGATTAAATTATCCATCCTCTCCAGAGGCATTATTTCATAAATTTGACCCTTAATCCAAATGTTGCATTGCTTCAAACTGAACAAAACACTAGTTGTCAAAATCAATGATTAAAGCAACTTTCGAGGCATGGAACCCGTGAGTGAGGGGTCCTCTATATGAAATCATATCCCAGAAATCCATCAGAGGTGATGGTTCCTCAATCTGAGTCTCGATATTCATTATATGCCTAGTTGCAAGTCGCATCCCAACCATTTCGAGGACTCTTGGCCAATTGCTCTTGAGGGCATAAAAACCTAATGGAGCAACCTTTTTGAGTTCCGTGAGATGCTACAAGATTGTTTAGGCGTGCACTAGGTGACTATATTTTCCATCCACTCCCGAGGCACGATTTCGTAAATTGGACCCCTTAATCCAAATGTTGGTTTTCTTCAAACTGAGCAAAACACTAGTTCTCAAAATCAATGAGTAAAGCAATTTCTGAGGCATGACACTCAGGACTGATGGGTTCTCTAGCTAAAATCCTATCCCAAGAATATATAGGATTTGATGATTCCTCAATTCGATTCTCGGGTTTCGTTTTATGCCCAATTGCAAGTCGCATCGCAAAACATTTCGGGGACTCTTGGCATTTCATCCTCAGGGCATAAAATCGTAACATAATAACATTTTTGAGCTCCATGAGATTTTGCATGATTGTTTCGGCATGGATTAGGTGACCACATTTTCCATTCTCTTCTGAGGCATGGTTTTGTAAATAGCACCCCTAAATCCGAATGTTGCATTGTTTCTTACTCAACAAAGCACTAGTTATCGAAATCGATGAAAAAAACAACTTCTGAGGGGTTGGAACCAGGAGTGAGGGGTGATCTAGCTAAAATACTATGCCAGGAATCCAACAGAGATGATGGTTCCTCAAACCGAGTCTCGATTTTCATTTTATGCCCATTTGCAAGTCGCATCCCAAACCATTTCGTGGAATCTTAGCCAATTCTCGCTCAGGGCATAAAAGAATAATGGAGAAACATTTTTGAGTTCTGTGAGACGTTGCAAGATTGTTTAGGCATGGAATAGGTGACCAAATTATCCATCCACTCCTAGGGCATGGTTTTGTAAATTGGCCCCTTAATCCAAATGTTGCATTGCTTCAAACTGAGAAAAACACTAGTTTTCAAAATCAATGATTAAAGCAACTTCCGAGGCATGGCACCTGTGAGTGAGTGCTTCTCTAAATGAAATTCTATCACAGGAATCCATTGGAGTCAATGGATCCTCAATCCGAGTCTCGATATTTTTTATATGACCAGTTGCAAGTCACATCCCAAACCATTTCAGGGACTCTTGGCCAATTGCTCCTGACGGCATAAAAACCTAACATAGCAACATTTTTTATTTTCATGAGATTCTGCAAGATTGTTTAGGCATGGACTAGGTGACTATATTTTACATCCTCTCCCGAGGTATGATTTCGTAAATTGGACCCCTTAATCCAAAAGTTGGTTTTCTTCAAACTGAGAAAAACACTAGTTATTGAAATCAATGAGTAGAGCAACTTCCAAGGCATGGAACTCGAGAGTGATGGGTGGTCTAGCTGAAATCCTATCCAAGGAATCCATCAAATTCTATGGTTCCTCAATCTGAGTCTCAGTTTTCGTTTTATGCCTAGTTGCAAGTCTCATCCCAAACCATTTCGGGGACTCTTAGCAATTCATCCTCGGGGCATAAAATCCTAACGGAGCAACATTTTTTAGCTTCATGAGATTTTGCATGCTTGTTGAGGCATGGAATAGGTGACCACATTGTCTATCCACACCCGAGGCATGGTTTCATTAATTGGACCCCTAAATCCAAATGTTGCATTTCTTCTTACTGAGAAAAGCACTAATTATCGAAATCGATGAAAAAAACAAAATCCTAGGGGTTGGAACTGGGAGTGAGAGGGTTCTCTAGCTAAAATCCTATGCGAGGAATCCAACAGAGATGATGGTTCCTCAAATCAAGTCTCGGTTTTCATTTTATGCCCAGTTTCAAGTCACATCCCAAACCATTTCGGGGACTCTTGGCCAATTCCCGCTCTGGGCATAAAAGACTAACGTAGCAACACATTTGAGTTCTATGAGATGTTGCAATATTGTTTAGGCATGGACTAGGTGACCAAATTATCCATCCTCTCTTGAGGCATGGTTTTGTAAATTGGCCCCTTAATCCAAATGTTGGATTGCTTCAAATTGAGAAAAACACTAGTTGTCGAAATCAATGATTAAAGAAACTTCTGAGGCATGGCACCCATGAGTGAGGGGTTCTCTAGATGAAATCCTATCCCAGGAATCCATCATATTCGACGGTTCCTCAATCCGATTCTCGATATTCATTATATTCCCAGCTGCAAGTCGCATCCCAAACCATTTTGGGGACTATTAGCCAATTTCTCCTGATGGCATAAAAACCTAACAGAGCAACATTTTTTAGTTCCGTGAGATGCTGCAAGATTGTTTAGGTGTGGACTAGGTGACTATATTTTCCATCTACTCCTGAGGCATGGTTTCGTAAATTGGACCCCTTAATCCAAATGTTGGTTTTCTTCAAACTAAGAAAAACACTAGTTCTCGAATTCAATTAGTAAATAATCTTTCGAGGCATGGCACTCGAGAGTGATGGGTGCTCTAGCTGAAATCCTATCCCAGGAATCCATCGAATTTGACAATTCCTCAATCTGAGTCTCTTTTTTTTTTATGCTCAGTTGCAATTCGCATCCCAAACCATTTCGAGGACTCTTGGCAATTCCTCCTTGGGGCATAAAAGCCTAACGGAGAAGCATTTTTGAGATCCATAAGATTTTGCATGCTTTTTTAGGCATGGACTAGGTGACCACATTTTCCATCTGCTCCTGAGGCATGGTTTCGTAAATTTGACCCCTAAATCCAAATGTTGCATTGCTTCTTACCAAGCAAAGCACTAGTTATTGAAATCGATGAAAAAAAAACTTCCGAGGGGTTGGAACCGGGAGTGAGGGGTGCTCTAGCTAAAATCCTATGCCAGGAATCCAACATAGACGACAATTCCTCAAATCGAGTCTCAATTTTCGTTTTATGCCCAGTTGCAAGTTGCATCCCAAACCATTTTGGGGACTCTTGGCCAATTCTCGTTCATGCCATAAAAGACTAACGGAGAAATTTTTTTGAGTTTCGTGAGATGATGCAAGCTTGTTTAGGCATGGACTAGGTGACCAAATTATCCATTCTCTCTCGAGGCATTGTTTCGTAAATTTGACCCTTAATCCAAACATTGTATTGCTTCAAACTGAGCAAAACACTAGTTGTCAAAATCAATGATTAAAGCAACTTTCACGGAATGGAACCCATGAGTGACGGGTGCTCTAGGTGAAATCCCATCCTAGGAATCCATCACAGTCGACGGTTCCTCAATCAGAGTCTCGATATTCGTTAGATACCTAGTTGCAAGTCGCATCCCAAACCATTTCGGGGACTCTTGGCCAATTGTTCCTAAGGTCATAAAAAACTAATGGAGTAGAATTTTTTAGTTCTATGAGATGTTGCAATATTGTTTAGGTGTGGACTAGGCAACTGTATTTTCCATCTTCTCCCAAGGCATGGTTTTATAAATTGGACCCCTTAATCCAAATGTTGGTTTACTTCAAACTTAACAAAACACTAGTTCTCGAAATCAATGAGTAAAGAAACGTTCGAGGCATGGCACCTGGGAGTGATGGATGCTCTATCTGAAATCCTATCCTAGGAATCCATCGAAGTCGACGGTTCCTAAATCCGAGTCTTGGTTTTCATTTTATGCTGAGTTGCAATTCGCATCCCAAACCTTTCCGAGGACTCTTGGAAATTCCTCCTCGGGGCATAAAATCCTAACAGAGAATAATTTTTAGACCCATGAGATTTTGCATGCTTGTTTAGGCATAGATTAGGTGACCACATTTTCCATCTTCTTCCAAGTCATGGTTTCATAAATTGGACCCCTAAATCCAAATGTTGCATTGCTTATTACTAAGCAAAGCACTAGTTATCGAAATCGATGAAAAAAACAATGTCTGAGGGGTTGGAACTGGGAGTGAGGGGTTCTCTAGATAAAATCCTATGCCAGGAATCCAATAGAGATGTCGGTTCCTCAAATCGAGTCTTGGTTTTCATTTTATGCCCAGTTGCATGTTGGATCCCAAACCATTTTGGGGACTCTTGGTCAATTCCTGCTCAAGCCATAAAATACTAACGGAGCAACATTTTTGAGTTCTGTGAGATGCTACAAGCTTGTTTAGGCATTTAATAGGTGATCAAATTATCCATCCACTCCCGAGGAATTATTTCATAAATTTGACCATTAATCCAAATGTTGCATTACTTCAAACTAAGAAAAACACTAGTTCTCGAAATCAATGATTAAAGCAACTTCCGAGAAATGGCACATGTGAGTGAGGGGTCCTCTATATGAAATCCTATCCTAGGAATCCATCGGATTCGACGATTCCTCAATCCGAGTCTCAATATTCGTTATATTACCAGTTGCAAGTCCTATCCCAAACCATTTTGGGGACTCTTGGCCAATTTCTCCTGAGGGCATAAAAACCTAACAAAGAAACCTTTTTGAGTTTCGTGAGATGCTGCAAGATTTTTTAGGCGTGTACTAGGTGACTATATTTTCCATCCACTCCGCAAGCACGGTTTCGTAAATTGGACCCCTTAATCCAAATGTTGGTTTGCTTCAAACTGAGCAAAACACTAGTTCTCAAAATCAATGATTAAAGCAACTTTTGAGGCATAGCACCCAAGAGTGATGGGTGCTCTAGTTGAAAACCTATCCAAGGAATCCATCGGAGTTGATGGTTCCTCAATCCAAGTCTCAGTTTTCTTTTTATGCCCAGTTGCAAGTCTCATCCCAAACCATTTCGGGGACTCTTAGCAGTTCATCCTCGGGGCATAAAATCCTAACAGAGCAACATTTTTGAGCTCCATGAGATTTTGCATGCTTGTTTAGGAATTGACTAGGTGACCACATTGTCCATCCACTCCCGAGGCATGGTTTCATAAATTGGACCGCTAAATCCAAATGTTGCATTGCTTCTTACTAAGAAAAGCACTAGTTGTTGAACTCAATGAAAAAAACAACTTCTGAGGGGTTGGAATTGGGAGTGAGAGGTGCTCTAGCTAAAATCCTATTCCATGAATCCAACAAAGATGACAGTTCCTCAAACTAAGTATTGGTTTTATTTTTATGCCTAGTTGCAAGTCGCATCCCAAACCATTTTGGGGACTCTTGGCCAATTCCTGCTTAGGGAATAAAAGAGTTTCGTCAGATGCTGCAAGCTTGTTTAGGCATGGACTAGGTGACTAAATTATCCATCCGCTCTCAAGGCATGGTTTCATAAATTGGACCCCTTAATCCAAATGTTGCATTGTTTCAAACTGAGAAAAACACTAGTTGTCGAAATCAATGAGTAAAGCAACTTCTGAGGCATGGCACCAGAGAGTGAGGGGTGTTCTAGCTAAAATCCTATCCCAGTAATCCATCAGAGTGGACGGTTCCTCAATCCAAGTCTTGATTTTTGATTTATGCCTAGTTGCACAATGAGTTTAACAACCACTACTTCCTACATAAAAATGTGGGTTTCTCTATTGTTAACCATCACCATAACTAACTTATTCTTCAACTTGGATTGAACAAAAATAATATTTGTATAGTTCTACTCTTGGCTTGAATAAAACTAATATTTGTATATTTCTACTCTTGTATTGAACAAAACTAATATTTGTATAGTTCTACTCTTAGCTTGCCTTAGACATATTTCCAACTAAATCACCCAATATTTTCTACACACCAACTAATGGTTGGATTTATTACTCCATAGCATTGACCCTCATCTTCAATGGACATTTCTTATAATAATTCTAATTTTCACAAATCCAACAAACAACAACCTTACTACTATTTTTTTCTTAGATCCATATGATAAATTTATCATGTCCTTAGTGTTATCACATTAATATGTCCAAAATCAAGAGGGATAACACATTAAATCAGGTGGTTGACCAATAATATTGGTAATTGCACCCTAGTCTAATTGTGCATACAAAACTAAAGATATAAAATTTTGATTTAGAACTTTGAATATAGATAAAAAAAATTCATAAATTAGAACTAGGATGATGATGGACTACTAACTAACAACACGTGCACATGCAACTGAAGGTACAACCAAACAGGTACCTGTCAAATATTTCTTCGTCAAGTGAGGAAATCTTAGGACAAATAGAGGTTGGATATGCGACTTCATCTAGTAGATATGATAAGAAAACAAGGACCAGAGGTGAAAAAGTCAGAATAAAATTTTGTAGACACGTGAAATTTTTTATTGCCAAAGGAGGATCATCCTCTTATGATGATGATACCATAGCAGACCTAGAGGTTCCACTCAGGTATAAGCATCTGGTGAAACAATGGGTACCTAAGGAACTACCTCCTATATATGTTTACTTCGTTGTCAACAGTAGGACATATAAGATTGCACCATCCTCCCTGCATGGCTTGGGGATATTTTCCATGGATGGAATAATTGTAAAATACAATACAGTAACTAAATTGATGGACTATGTTGGGCTGTGTTACAATTATAATGATTGGATTTGGTTGGTCCAGTACATGCGAAGTATGCAGAGATATGCACTTGCCGCAATTTATATACAACTAATAAACAATGATAAAAATAAGGCAGAGACTATATATATTGATGGAAGGCCTAAAGCTTCCAGCAATATCACAGGGTTTATAAACAGCACATGACCTAGAACAACACACAAACAACCAAATTTCATATATGAGGGATGTGAAGACAATCAAGGAGTCCTGTGTGCAATAAAAAAGATAGCTCTCGGGGAAGAGTTATTAGTGGATTACCATTTGAATCGAATAGAAACATTGACTAATCGTGTGCAGGTTCTTATGCAACACCTCTTTAAGAAACCTCTACTTATTGCATTATATTTT
>JZKD02S1631501.1:395776-412986 GCA_000966675.3 Picea glauca | reverse complement strand
GGAAGGGGGTTACCCTATTATAACCTATTATGAGTTGCACTTACAAGTAAGCCTCCCTCTTAACACATATATCTCTTTTTCTATCCAATATTATTTTGGCTCTTTTAATTATTTTATTAGATTAGGTATCACAAAAGAATATGATGGATATATCCTTATATTTAAATTCTTGAAATTACCTCCTATGTGTTATCCAAAAATCTATCCAAGACTGTCATAAAACTACAGAAGTATTCCACTGTCAATGGTGATTAAAGTGTTGATGTCTTGCAATGTTTTTATGACACCTTGTTTTCCACATCCCAAAGAAGCCAAAATATGTTAATGAATTCCAAAGGACCTTGCAATTAGTCCAATCATTGCCTCCTTTCACTATTGTATGAAGTTTTGTTAACCATATTTTTTTGTGGTGTTTGCATGTCTTTTGGCTTGGTTGGTTGACCACGATACATTCCTACCCTAACCACCCCAAACAATCTACCCAAACAGTGAAACATTTATATTGTTTGCTAGCTGAGAGGATTAATTCATGCGACGATCATGGTTCCAAAGAATTGATTTATATTATATGATGAGAAACAGATTAATTTTTTAGTGTTGATGAATGAATGATAAGTTTGTTTAATGATATAATTTTTATGCCTTGATACATAATAATGAAATTTTCTAATCTGGTAGCATTGCATTTCTTATAAAGTTATTACATTGAGCTCATTGCCTTATTCTATCTCTACAATAGTGACACTTCATGTGTTTCATGGCATATACTTATTGAATGGATGCAAACTTATATTGGTTATGAACTTGCTACAATGATGCTCTATTTCTTTGCTATCATAACGACCCAATTTCATGGTTAAATGTTTCATAAGTACTTGTTCATGCTTCACTTCTTGCACATATGAAATTTTCTAAATGATGACTATATTATGAATGAATATGTACTTTTTACTTAGAAAGTTGCACCTTGAACATTATATATTGATTCATCACTAATTATGAGTAATGGTTCATTTGCGTGTTATGTTTAATAAAGTAAGTGTTTTCCTTTCAAGCATTTTATTCTCTTACTTTTCTTGAAGAATCAGTTTAGATAAGTCAACCCAAGTCAAACAAAGTCCTTGTCCTCACCTGTCTAGAAATGCAATGATAGGACTTAGTATTATCCCCCTAGGAAAACCCTCCTTATGTTAGAAATCATGGCATAGAAATGTAGAGGCAAGGGCACTAATTTCATAGAAGATATTTAATGGCACCATATTAAAATGTATAACCCATGAGTAAATATAAAAAAAGAATATAAAATCATACATAAGGCCATCAGAGTTTATTTGAACAACAAAGCAACAATTTATTTGGAAGGTTTGAGTATTTATTTTTCCTCGCCTTTTTAGGACAAATAAGGCTTTGAGGCCACGAAGATGTTAAAAATGTAAATATAAGTTAGAGTATTGTATTTTGATATAATTGTGTAATTGTTTTAAGAAGATAGTTAGTTAGAATAGTCGGGTCAGTCAACTGACTCAACCAACCAACCAACCAACAACTTCACGTAGATGACCTCTTTAGTGTGCAATCATAGAAGCACCTTCTATAATTGGCTCAGAAATCAAATTTTATTTTTTTTGCTCAATTTTTCTTTTTTTTAAAATAAATTATGGTCATCGCAAGAGAGATGCCATGTACAAATCTTGCCACAAAATTGCTATACAAATTATGAAAATTGTATAGCAACTTCGTTGCAATATACCCTCTTCTTGTCGTAATTGCAACGACATGTACAAATGTTAAGACGAACTTTTTATAAAAATTACGAAAATTGTATTGCAACATTGTTGCAATATACCCTATGTCCATTGCAATTGCGACGACCCCTTCATCAAAAAAATTTCCATTAGTGACGAAATTGCTATACAAATAACGAAAATTGTATAGCAACTTCATCACAATATACCCTGCCTCCATTAGAATTGTGACGACCCCTTCACACAAATGTTTCCTCTGCTTTGCCAATATTGTTGAGGGTGTGATGAGCTCTCTTTATGGTCTCTCTTGCAATTATTGCCCTAGTTGGTCGCTCTTTCGACGATTTCTTTACTTAGTCATTATGGAGATGATATTTATTTTTTGTCGCAATCGTCACAACTTCCCTATTGTCGTCGCACTTGCGATGTTAATCCAGGTTCATCGCATGTTCCACGTCATGTTTAGCGATGTTTTGGAGACTCAATATTCATCACAATATCCATGACATAATTTCGCAAGAGCGTTGAAATAGCCGTCGCAAAATGACCCAAATTTGCTAGAGAAAGAAGGCACCATGTGAACACTGGGACTGTGTTCAGAAAATCAGAAGGTATAACTATTTATGGAATGGACATAGAGAAATAATGCAAAACAATTGTTGTGTTGGGCCACATAGTTGGAAATTGGGATGTAGGATCTGTTTGGGAGAAGGAGGATCTTTCACAATCGTCAGATCTGGAAAAAGGTTCATGAAGATTAACCCCTAAGTACTTCAGAATTCGCGACTTCCGCGAAGTTATGTGTGATAGAGAAGAAAGGGCCGAAGCTTGAAGTTCTGAAGTCCTGGAGTGGATCTACACTATAGATCTGGGGAGAAGTACTTGACCTTTGGTTTTGGCCGAAGACAGATCACAACCGTTAGATCAAGCCAGGAGTAGAAGGTAAGGTGCAGTGATGAAGAACAAATCTTAGTCGTTTGATCTATGTGCGGTTGATTGTGAGCCATAGATCTCACAAAAGTTTGGGAGTTCGGCTGTTCAGAGAAACAAAGTATGCTGAGGAGAAAACTCCTGAATTTTGGAGTTGATATGGACTGTTCATCAAAAGGGATGTGTTTCAGAAGATCATCTTTTTCGGGAGTTCGACGTTTGGGAGAATTAGAGTGTGTTAGCATGAAGATTCTCGAAGCCTAAAGTCTCGAAGCTAAATAATAGAAGTGGCATGGAATGATGACATCGCTAGTGGTGACGTGGACCTTTCCTAGACATGGCACGTGCCACCACCTTAATTGTTGACAGTTGTACAATGTGTACCGTGGAGGGTAAAGTAGTTTGGAAGTTTGGAGTTCAGGATATTTGAGGAATGCAAGTATAAAATATTTCAAAGCCCGAAGTCCCGAAATGACATGGCCTGTTGACGTCACCAATGATGACGTGGAAACATGTGATGTGTGCAACGTGTCAGTGAGTTAAGAACCTTTGGAGCATATAAATGCCACTTAGAATGTGACATGTGTCACCCATCATAATGGGACACATGTCTGCCTCTAATATTTCACCACATGGCACTCTTCTTGAGCATGGTTAGTGGGTTCGTTGATGGTCGCAAGTGATGTGTGGTGCCAAATCCTGAAGTCTGGAGACTTGACACTCTGAAAGAAATGGTTCATGAGTTAGTGGGAGGAAGAAATCCCTGAAGTCCTGTAGCATCGAAGTGATGTGAGGTGTTGATGTCCCGAGGGTGACATGGAAGTATTCAAAGATTCGCCAGGTTAATGTTTTGGGATGTTTTCAAGGTGCAGAAAGGGAAACCTCTGAAGCTCTAGAGACCCGAAGTTTCAAGGATCTAGATAAGCGCCCAACTATTAGCACTTGGTCACAATCATGGTCACATGATTTGGGGACCGAAGAAAAGGGGGCTAGCGCCCGAATTATTGTTTTGAGAACAAAAAAAAGGCTTAGATAAGGAACTGTGAGGATTCTTGATTGAGCAGACCGCATCAAAAGAAGTAAGAAAAGTCTGGGCAGAGGAAGCACAACTAGAGTTACTGAAAAACCTGTAAGCTTTGCCAAGTGTGCATAGAGCTAGTGAAATTAGTACACATAGTGCCAGGAGGGCATAAGAATCCATTGAAGGAGTGAAGTGATGAGACCCTTTGGAAGTCAGAACAATTTCAAAGCTCAGGAGAGATAGCGTAAGTGCATGCATACGAAATTGATTCAAGTTTGGGAGCTCGGGAGGGAGGAGCTACTACAACTGTCATATTGACTCTAAGATTGGATATGTACCATCAAATATCCATGTCCAGATAAGAAGGAGTGTGTAGAGGAGGAATAAATATCCCATCCGTTGGATCTAAGAACGAAGGATAGAGAGTCTTCAGATACAGGTAAATTTCATGAAGGTTAATTCCTGAATTCCTTCAAACTTCATGAAATTCAGGCATTTTGAGCTCGAGTGCACAAGAGAGTGAAATCGTCAAAGTTCCAAAGTCGATCAGGACCGCCCATTGTCAGGAGGGACATGTGGCAATATATATGAAACTTCATAGAAGCAACACTCCGAGAGTTTTTAGTGGGAATCATGCAAGATATCCGAAGCTACGAAGGTACAAGTAAATCCTAGTCGTTGGCGTAGGAGGAAACATGACAGTTGATCGTTAAATCCGTAGGATTTGAAGTATGGTAATTTGAAAATACCTAAAGACTGGATTAGCGGAGAAGATCTTAGTCGTCGGACATTTGGAGTCACGTGGCGGAAGATCCTACATTTTGGAGGAAGCCAATGCAAAAGGACAGAGAGCTTCCAAAGTCATTGGTAGTCAAAGAAGATCTGGGTCGTTGATCCTACAAGGATAGGTGTCACCAGATCATACACTCCGGAGCAGGAACACTCCGAAGGAATATGGATTTGGATGGAGCAATAAATCCCGAAGGCTGGAGAGTTGGAGTTCATTTGCGTCATCTATCAACTGAGGACAAGTGTCATCATAACATTCACTTCAGAGGATAGCCACTTCGGAGGAAAGTGGGGTCGCATGGGTTGAGAAATCCTAAAGGCTGAAGTGCTAGAGTTCATCATGACTGTTGATAGTCAGGGACATGTGTTAAAATATATGACACTCCAGAGAGTTGTCACTCCGGAGGTTTGTGGCATTGAAGGCTTTGAAAATCCTAAAGCATGAAGTTTTGAACATATTTGTGGTCGTTAATTTGGATAGAGAGCGGGGACCGTTGATCCCTCTCATGACAGTTGCGAACTTCTCGAGTTTAGAGTTTGGGATATTGGCATTGTGGTGAGTTGAAAACACCTGAAGCCCGAAACTCTGAAGCACAGAGTAAGCGCCCATTGGTTTGGCACCTGGTTATATCTTCGGTCATATAATATCACCACCAAAGGAAAAAGGGCTAGGGCCTGAAAGATAAATTTGGAATCATGGGAATCTTAGAGAAGCACCTGAAAGGTTAATTAAGTTCAGACCTATACCAAGTGGAGTGAGAAGTCTCGAAATCCCTTGGGTGTCATCGGATTATCCCCTAACCTGGCACATGGTCCCTTAAAGGATTTTGTGGGTTTTGAAAAGACCCTCGTTCACTATCTCAAGCAAAAGAAAGGAAACATAATCCTTTGGATAAGGTTTTGCAGTTCAGTAGGAGCTTGATAACCAATTCGACTCCATCAAATTGATCGATCCTAGACTAGGAGGTCACTTTACCTAGGAAAAAGAGGGGGTTGCATTAGAAGTGTACCAAGGACCTATGCAACCTGGACAACAAGCAAGCAGAGTTTCAATCACACATGATTGAAGTAGAAGGTATGATCAATAAACATGCATTTACTATTTTTAGCTGATTCAAGAGCTAGTCATAGCTATATAGATTTTCAGGTAGTGGAAGAATACAATTTCCAAGAAGAAAGCATGAGAAATATTAGCTAGTACAGTTGGATATAGGAGCCAAGAGAAAATTAATTGATTTGGTTAAGTTAGGTCTAGTGGGCATGATTGGGTTGTAGCTATCAAAAAATTTCAGCAATGCAGCTAAATAAATGTCAAATAACTCTATGCAGCTAGTAAAGCGGGCATATGTGCATCCTTACAGTATGAATAGAGATCGGTTATGCAAGTCACGTTTGAGACTAGTAGTCAAAGAGAAGATAAGGTACAAGAAACCTCAAGTACTAAGGTAGTCAGTTAGAAAAAGGTTGAAGTAGTTTAGTTTGAAAAATAAATGGATGTTGAAGAATCCAGAGTCTATAAAATAGCTTGATTGAAACTATAATTCATCCAAGTATGAGTTGGATTAGTTGGATCTAGGAAATTAATGAATGCTAAAGGTTAAAATCATCTTCGTATTTGGTTGTAAATGCAAAAGCATCCACGAGTGATTTGGCTAGAAAGTTCTCATGTCCCAACTAATCATGTACAATGATTACAAGGAGAACACAAGAAGATTCAGGAATCCTGGAAGAATTGAAGACTTCTGGGATCATCAAGGAAAAGTTGTACATGGGGAAGGAAGTTGCTGAAATTTTTCTGGTAGAAAGTATCTTATGGCTTGTTGGGATAGCCAAAGAAAATAATTATTTCATGTTGTAAGTGTTGTTGTGGATATTGCTTCATATGGAAGGAAGCATCATAAAGTTGAAGTGTTGGTTATAAGTTCGGTAAAAGAAGCATGAAAGCTTCTATTGCCATCAACCATTCGGGTAGCATCAAATTTATTAATGGCAGTCATGCAACTATGAGTTTTTATTACTCTTATTGCATAATTGCTGAAGGGAATTTATGTAAGAATTTCCTCAGCCGGAGTTATTTTATAAAATCACATGATTATATTATTTGATTGCATACCATTGGATGTGGTAAAGGCTGGAGGCCTGTATTAATTCAAAGTTTCTTAGATCTTTGAATGCACATGCCGACATAGTAGAATGTCATGTTGATTTGGTTATGGGGTAATAACCAATTAAATAAAAGATAAGAACTTGTTATAGGAATGAATGCCAATAAATATGGTCATGTATGATACGAGGACATGGTTGGATATGGAAAGGTTATGAACCACAAAGGTACCAAAATCTTGCTAATTTTAAATAAAACTTGGACTGCAACCTTTTTGCTAACACTAATGAACACCATAGAATTATATTCTTGGTGTAGTGTTCAGGTCGAAAAGGAAGGCATCCAATTAATTGGGAAGACAATAGGAAGTGTGTGGAGAATGTGTCAAGACATTGGCTAGAATTCCAACTTATGGTTGGTGAGATACATGACTGAGATAAAGAGAATTATGTAATTCAATCCAAGGTGCATTGAGTAAGTATGCATTGAGAATTTCACTCATGCATAGTGAGCGATAGAATTGTATACTAAATGCAATTGTCGAATGTGTTTTGTAAGTTCATGCATATATATTATTGCATGGAAATAATGGTTACTAACAACTGAAATGTTGTTAACTCATGAAGTTGAGGAAATTTAAGGAGTTGTTAGACATTGCAACAAGAAAGTTCCAAGTCAAGTAGTCACATGAATACTAAATACATAAGATTTCTTGTTCAAAAAATGAAGTAATGAACTTACAGATATTAATTATGAACATGCATATGCATAGAATGATGAGTCATTCATTTTGTTAAAATTGTTTGGTAATTGTGATGGAATTGCTAGGTGCGGGAAATTCTAAGATCACTGCATAAGGTTTTGTACATATTGCAATGAGAATATGATGTACAGGAAATACTGACATTTTTTTTGGCTAAATGCAAGATAGAAGCACTGCAATAAAAACGGTATTCAACAGGGTGCTTGCTGAAAACCATAAGGAAGACTACCTTCCTACTATTGCGAAAACCATGAAAAAATTATGAAATAGAATTTCATAATTTGGAAAAGTTGAAATTCCTTATTAATTCAGTTTGAATTTTTAAATGAATTATTATGGTGTTCTCTCATAGTAACTGAATATGTGTGTGATGTTGGAAGAAGAACTATTGTTAGAGACATTGAAGCCCTTTAATGGAGTACCTTGGTGAGAGGCTCTAGTAGTGGGTTGGCGCTCTCCTTGTGTGTGAAATCCTTGGCAAGATGGATCACTAATGGATTGTGTAGCAGTGAAAGGATACCTGATCCTAGAAGGGTGAGTTCAACAAGGAAGAGGAAACTTAGAAATGCTTATGGCATGGTAGCTTCCATAAGGAGATTGTGTCAAATGGTACAATGAGTTGAATTCTTTCTGAAACATCTCTATAGAGTAGAGCAAATAAATTCCAGTTGTAGTATGAACACCGAAATTGGTGCTTAAAGTAGAGGACCAGGTGGATAACAGGCTTCCAATAGCTAAAGCTTGGAACATTTTTGAAGAATTTTTGAATTGTATATGTATAAACAAGTTGCACTAAGGACAATGCAAAAATAATGGAAGGGGATTGTAATATCCCAAGGACGAGCCCCGACTGTAATTATGAATGAAACATGTTTTGTAGGATGGTGAGCTAAGTATTTATAAGATGGTAGAATTATGTGTTTATTAAGCCAGAGAACCTGCATGTTAAATTCTAGGAGACTGTTTTGTACATGTAAACATTCATATTATTAATATAAACAACATCGTTGTGTGTAGACCGACCATGAAGAAAGAGTATGGGGGACTAAGATCCACTAGGCTGGGTAATGGAGGGGGTCTCAGAGACTAGGAAAAAGGGGCTTGAGGGATTAACCCAAGGGAATATTATAATGCATTTCCTTAGATTACTAAAGTTTGGGGAAATAAACCCAATCATCCTAAGTTCCATTGGGAGGAGGAACGGGTTCCAAGTGGAGAGGAATGTGCTCCTAGAGAGCCAAGTGTCACCCATGAATGCATGCATATTTATGTGGGACTTTCCACCATTTTGGGGGGGTTCATGAACAATTTTGGCCATCTTTCATGAGGAGTTCTCTCTCAACATTGGGACCAGATGAGCCATCTGTGGCCCTGATTCACTCATGCACTGAGCAAGCATGCAGTCGCCCAATTCTGACATTGTTGAAACCTTTACCTTAGTGAACTTGTGTAAATTGTTGAGTCATCCCTTGCCTTACCAAAGTTTTCTACTTTGCTTACCTGGTTGACTTAAGAGTTGGTTTGAAGAGGCATGTTGTCAGACCTGTGGGTAACTCTCCAAGGTAAGAGAGTGTGGATAGAAGAATCAGGTTGTCAGGCCTATGAGAAACTCTCTCCAAGTGAGAGAGTGTGTTGTGGAAGAGAGTTCTCCTATGAGAAACTCTCTCCAGGTGAGAGAGTGTGATGAGTAAGTGAGTTCTCCTGGAGGGAGTCCAATAGCAGCTACAAAGTTATCATAATTCCTGATCTGGCCTATTGATGAAGCCCAAGGAAAGGGAGGTGTAGCAGTCGATGGACTGTGTGATAATGAAGGTGTACACTCCTAGGATGGGAGAGGCATGTGGGGAATGATATTTTGTGATTTTTGGGCGTAATTGGATCCTTGGAGGAAATCATTCATATTGTGTTGTGCAACTTCCTGTTGTCCCTACCTAGCCTAGGAATCCCTTCCCTAACGGAGTTTAGTCCCAGCTCATGGGTGACCACTGCTGAGAGTGATGAGCAATGTGGTCTATGGATGGGAGGTTTATGGAAGGTCTGCACACAGTTGGTGTACTTCAATCAAAAGATAAGTACCCATTTCACTGTTCATTTACATGTTCTGTATTTGTACATGATATATGGATGAGTATTTCATGTATGTGTTGTTATATTTATGGGTTTTTCCTATGAATATTGTATGTATTCTTTTACTGTTATTTCCACATTAATCTGTGTATTAGCAGAATATGTTGTATGTTTATGTTTATATTTATATGCATATGATAACTGTTATTTCTATGAGGTAGCATGGTCAACTTGTTGGTGGTCAAGGATGTTACAAATTGGTATCAGAGTAGAGAAGAAAAGATACAGTCGTTAGGTAGCGTTGCTTGGCCTGTTGGTGGTGGTTGGGGATGTTACATGGATTTTCCCAACTTACTGGTGTATTGCACTATTTTCCATAAAGTGACACAAATGGGCTCATCTTCAGTGATGCTCGATACCCATTGTTTTATGAAAATTCTACCAAGTGTATATAATATTCCCATTTATATGATTTTTCCATCGCATACATCCTTATCATATCCTCTATCACTTGGTTCACTCTTTTTGTTTCCCCATCAGACTCAAGATGATAGGCTATGTTGAAGTTCATAGTTTTTCTGAACCCTTTGAATCACCCCTTCCAGAACTTCAAGGTAAACTTTGGGTCTCTGTCAGACACAATTGTCTTGGGTATTCTATGCAAGTGTGCTACTTCCCTCATATAAATATCAGCAACATTGGTTTTCTTGTGAGTAACCTTCATAGGAATGAAATCGGAAAATTTAGTAAGATTTTCCACCAACACCATGATTGCATCATGTTGCTTGATTGTTCTAGGAAATTTCGTGATGAAATCCATTGTCACCACTTCCCACTTCCACTCAAGAATGGGAAATGGTTGTAGCAACCCCACTGTGTGTCTATTCTCAACCTTGACCTTTTGACACTCCATATATTTAGCAACGTACTCCTCAATATCCCTCTTCAGGATTGGCCAATAGTGTTGGCCCTTGACTATTTCCACTATTTTCTGATATCCCAGGTGCCCAACATAAGGCACATTATGCACCAGGGATGATTTTAAGGATGGAAATTTATTTTAAAATGTAGAAACCTTGGCGAATTTTACTAATCCTTCATATGCCAACTATAAATGATTAACGATATTTTTGTAAAAATATTCAATTTTCTAAGGATTTTATATAGTTTTTATAAAATTTTGGCAAGTTTTAGGGTAAAATAATTTTATCCTATAGAATTTGGGCGAATCATTTTTAAAATAGCGATGGAAAATTAGCCCATGAGCGAAATTGAGCCCCTAAAATCATCCCTGTTATGCACCTCTCTTAATATTATGCTCCTCAATTCATGAGAATTGGGCACATAAATTATGTTCCTTTATAAGAGAACTCCTTCATTTCCCAATTTAAAATCTTCAGCCTTCTACTGCATTTTTCTTTGTTGCAATTTTGTTACCAACTCCATGTAATGCAAATTTTCTTTTGCAACCTTAGATATTTTTCATTTAATATCAGTTTGACACATTCTAATGATTGTAGAATGTAGTTGATGCACTCTCCTACTGAGTGCATCAACCACATTTTTATCTTTTCCTTTGATGTTCTTCATGTCAAAGTCATATTCACAGAGGAATTCCAACCATCTACTTTGCCTGACATTTAAAGTTGGTTGATCAAACAAATATTTCAATCCATTATGGTGTGTCCTCAGTTCAAACCTCTTTCCCATGAGGTAGTGCATCCACTTTTTCAAGGCATGAACTATGGCTTCCAACTCCAAATAATGAGTGGCATAGAGCCTTTCATGCTCTTTTAATTTTCTTGATTCAAAACAATTTACAAATCCATTATGGATGAGGACTCCACCAAGTCCTTCTCTGCATACATCAGTGCAAACCAAAAAATATTCATTTGGATCTGCAATCCTCAGAATTGGAGCACTGGTTAACAATTGCTTCAATTGCTAGAATCTCTTTTCACATTTTTTTGTCCATTAAAACTTCACTCCCTTCCTTTGCAAGGTAGTATTTGGGTGATCAATCTTTGAAAACCCTGCAATGAATATTTTGTAGTATCCATCTATACCCATGAAATATATGACTTATGTCACATTCTTAGGTGTTTTCCACCCTTTAATGGCTTCAATATTTTCAGGGTCTATTGATATTCCTTATTTAGATATGATATGCCCCAAATAATTAATTATATTTTGATAAAATGAGCGCTTGCTCAATATGGCATACAACTGATTCTCTCTTAGCACTTGCAACACCATCCTCAAATTATGCTCATGTTATTCCTTCATGAGGAAAGAAAAAAACTCTAAATACTATGGAAACCACAACCGTCATCACATAAAACCAACTACGCCCCAATATGAGATTATAATCTATAGGAGTGTCAACTACTTCAACCTCAATTCAATTAGTCTTTACACCTAACTCAAAAAGAAAGGAGACAATCATTCCATGGGGATTAAAGGTATTACCATCGGATGCTTTCAACATGGTGTTATACTAGACAAGCTCTGGAGAACTTAAGGCTCTCCAACATGAAAAAGACATAATACAAGTGGAGTCTCCTTCATCAACAACACATATAAATATGTTTGTCCCATGAAAAGATACTTGTATCTGAAAAGTTATCCGGTGGGAAATCCTATACTGACTATGGTCAATGTGAAATGTAATTATATGAGATTTTGAGCGGTAAAAAGAAATTATGATGAGCAATATTTTTTACTATGTGGGGTAGCTATGAAGGACCTCGAGGGAAAACATATCATAAGGTTCTTGGGATAAATCCTCAAAAATATTATAATTGTGAGTGGCTCAGGTATTAGGGTTGTGAATATAACTTCATAAAACACCCTTAGTGTAATACCCCAAGGTCGAGCCCCTATGAAATGTAATGATGTTTATAGGATGGTGAGCCAAGTAATTATAAGTTGGTAGGATTATGTGTTTATTAGGCAGGAGAGCCTAAATGCTAAGGCCCGTAGGCCTGATTTTGTATATGTAATTATGCATATTATTAATAAAATAAATCATTGTGTGTATATCGACCACGAAGAAAGAGTTATGGGGGACTAAGATCCACTGGCTAGGGAAATGGATGGGGCTGAGATGCTAGGAAAGAGGGGCTAAGCTTGAGGGCTTAACCCAAGGGAATATTATAATGTATCTCTTGAAGAATACTAAAGTTGGGAAATAAACCTAGTTATCCTAAGTTCCTTTAGGGAGAGCAACAAACTCCAAGTGGAGAGGAACGAGCTCCTAGAGAGATAAGTGTCACCTAGGACACATGCAGATTTATGTGGGAATTTCCATAGTTGTGGGGGTTCACTCTCACCATTCTAGATCTCTAACGATTTTGCAGTCTAACCATTCTCACCATTTTCTGTCTCTCAACATTCTGACCAGTATGGCCATTTCACCCATGAGTTCATCCTCAATACTTTTTCCATCCCTTGTGTAGTTCATGCACGCACTAAACAAGTACGCAACCAAAGCCATTTCTTCCATTGTGAATCTTTGTAATTTGTTGAGTCGTCTCCTTTCCTTACCCTATTTTGATATTGTGGTTTGAAGAGGTGGGTTTTCATGCCCATGGTTGAAGAAGCAGATTGTCAGGCCTGTGAGGAACTCTCTCCAGGTGAGAGATTTTGTTGGGGAAGTGATTTCTCTTGGAGGGATTCCAGAAACAGCTACAAATCTCTAAGAATTCTCGTTATGGCATGTTTCTAAATCCCTAGAAGGGAAGTGGAGCAGTAGATGGATTGTGGAACAGTGAAGGTGCATATTCTCGGGGTGGGACATGCATGTGGGGAATGAGAGTTTATGATTAGTGGGCGTAAGTAAGCTCCTTGGAGAGACTCCTTCATGTTGCATTATGCAGTTTCCCATAGCCTCAACCTAGCCTAAGATTCCTTTTCCCTGGGTGGAGTTTATCCCCAGCTCAGGGGTGACTCACTGCTAATATCTTGGAGAAGTGTGGTCTAAGGTTCAGGGGTTCATGGAAGGAATGCACACAGTCGGTGGTCTTATCATAAAAAGATAAGTACCAATTATATGTTAATTTTACGCCGTGTATCTTGTACATGTGTGTTGGGCACAGGCCCATTTTGGGAAAAGGCACAATGTGGAGGAAAGATAGTTGGCAGAAAGGCATGCGAGGTGTAACCGCCCCCAACCATTCCCCAGCCACTGGCTGGGCAAACACTACTGTGCGAAACAACATCCTTCTCATGCTTAATTAATAACATGCATTTAAATCAAATTAAACACATTTAACTCAGAGTAAGTACAATATTATTGCTAACATAAATAATCCCTGACATTAACAATAATTCATATGCACAACAGAATACATTATACATATAAGCAACACAGGCATGCAAAACATAATATTAAGCATCAACTGATACTTATCTTTGAAACCGTGGTAATTCCACCAACTACGTGCAGGCCTTCCACGAACCTCCCAGCCTTAGACCACGCTGCTCATCATGCTCAGCAGTAAGTCACCCTCGAGCTAGGACTAAGATCCACCCAAGGCAAGAAATCCTAGTCTAGGATGAGGTTATCGGGAAAACTGCACACAGCAACCGGAAGGATTCTCTCCAGGAGCCTTCTTATGCCCACTACTCATGGACTCTCATTCCCCACATTCCTATTCCACCCGAGAGTATACACCTTCATAAGAACAATCCATTGGTCCTTCACCTCCTTCTTTGGGTCTCGACAACAGGCCGGATCAGGAATTCTCAGAGCTTCGTAGCTGGTGATGGACTCTCTCTAGGAGAAAACCACTTCCCAGTAGACTCTCTCACCTGGAGAGAGTTTCTCATAGGCCTGATAACCTGCCTCTTCAACCATGGGTATAAAAAACCACTTCTTCAACCAGTTTCAGCCCAATTCCAGCAAGGTGAGGATAACATCAACAACAACTGGTCAATTCCACTCAGGAAAAACAGAAGGTAGCAACCCAAAGACAGTTCGGGTACAGACTCGACTCTGCAAGAGAGAATAGGCTGGGTGCACAGCATACACAGGTGACATGGCTCAATCCATAGGTTTTCCACTGGTTTCAATCAACGTAGAGGTCGAACAGAGACTCAAGCAGTTCAGAAGGCAGAATCGGGAAATAGGCCACTAAGACACAACACGGTTCAGGTAACACCGGTTTCAAAGCTGTGTGACCTAGAATCAATGCAGAGATCAGATACATAGCCACACGGTTCAGACAAATGGACACCAGAATGGAGGAGGAACCCCAAACTCAGCTGATGCTTCAGCTTTTAACCGCATGTGCCCAGGTCAACACTTGTCTTCCTGGAGCTGCATGCATTCCCTTTTGTACACTTGGAGATGCATGCGTTGCCTCTCCCAGGACTTAGGATAAAAACATATATTTCACATGGCTTTTGGAATAATATTAAAATATTATTCCCAAGGCCTTAAGCCCCTAGGCTCAACACTTAGCCTCTCTTCCCAACCTTCCAACCCCCAATCCCTTGCCCATTTTGTGGAATCTTAGTCCCCCATCACTCATTCATCATGGTAGGTCTGCATGCAACAATGTTTATATTAATATTGTGCATAATTAGATGTACAAAAATCAGGCTCTTGGCCCTCAACACTTAGGCTCCCAGGCCTAAATAACACATAAGCCCACTAGCTTATATAAATTTGTCTCACCAGCCTATAAAACAAAATTACAATTCATAATACAATTGGGGCACATCCTTGGGGTATTACACGAGGAGTGCATGCAAGAAGATGGGAAAGAAAGATAGTTGGTAGGAAAAGCAGTGGATGAAAGGAAAACTCGCATGTAGAGGAGGAAAGTGTGCAGGGCTAGCATGCAAGAATACCTAACTAGGTTAGGATTTTGGTAAGAGAATGTAATGGTTGATGAGCCAAAAATACATATAAATAGACACCTAGGAGGTCTAGGAGGAGTTCGGGTTTTTGGGTTTGGAGTGTTACTCGGTGAGAAAGAGTAAATAGTCTGTAACACTATTGTAATGTGATCCCATATTGTAAGTTGAGTAGTTGTAGGGATTCAGAAGGGTAGATATTGAAGGTTAGATTATAGGTTGAGGAGCCTGGTGTGATCTAGTCTTCCTCATAATATATCTCGACCTGATTGACGAGGAGTTGTAAAGCATGCGACGTTGTAGCTTTGGAACTACCATAATAAAAGAGCTTGAGAAACAGATCTTTGTGGACATAGACTAGGAGCGGGTGAACCACGGTAACATATGTGTTAGGTGATTGAATGTTTGTATCTCTTTTACTGTCTATGAGTAGACATTAGAATGATGCCTGAATGAATTAATGGATCTAATTACATTACATGCATGAGTGAGAATAACAATATATTGCTTTAATAATTAGATAGAATTCACAACACGCAATTCATAGATTCCCATTCAGTCCTGGACTACAAGCACTTGAGTATTGCAGTCACCCATTAAGACTATCTTGGGTGAGACTGTGCAGTGCACTCTATGTGCTGTGTTGCCTTCTGGTTTACCAGGAGGGCCGATAGTTTTAGAAGCTTTGTTGGATCCCCGGTAGACCCGAACCTGGGTCTAATCATGTTAAAGGTATAACTCAGATAAGCAACCAACAAATGGTTTTGTTTCCGGTTGGAACAACATAGGATTGAATGTATGAGATCTATTGAATATCTGTCAAAAGAATGGTTGATATGTTGAATATTTGGTCAAAGATTATTTGATCTATTGAAAAAAATTTAAAATAATATAAGATCTGGGACTGAACTGTAAAAAGGAATGAAAATATAGAAGGTAATTTTTATACTCTGGAGACCCATGAAAGAGGAAATAGAGAGATGGTTGAAAACAAAGGAGATAGATTTTGCGCAACAAGATAAAAGAAACCCTAGAGTAACACCACACAAATATCTTGAGAAATATATGTTTATTGATCTGCATGAAGTATTTTTTTGTGATTTTCCACACTTATTGTAGGAGTGGATATTGAGGTTGAAGGACAACCATGCAAAAAATAAGATCGGATAGTTAGAATGGAACCCATTTCAGATCGCGCAGTTACAATAGGTGAATTACAAATTCACCTGTGTAGTAGATTTTTGGCTCAACAGTATTGTAGCATGCTTTACAATAGAATTTGCAGTAGATACCGCGAAGTCGTACAATGCAGCAGAGCAAGAATTTCTACATGGACCTCGAGGAAGGTATATTAGATCTTTGTATAATTCTATTAATATATTGCTCTATAACAAAGGTGTAATGACAATGGATTCAGATAGCTAAACTTCCCTGCGTGCATGGGGAAGGGGGGAAACAGTGACAAAAAAATGAGAAATGGAAGGAGAAGTGGATAAAGGAAAGAAGGAGGAATCATTGGACCCAATCATGATGGACAACGACCAGATCAAACAGATCATGGAAACAACTAGAAAGACGCATAGTGGAGGACCCTACCAATACAAGGTGAAAACCAAGAAGAGAGTTGTAGCCGCAAGGGAAGGCTTGGAAAGTGATGAAGAGGAGGCAAAGGATCTTCGGGCTATGGAGAAAATTGAGGAAATCCTACATGCAACATATGAGAGGAAGACGAGAGGTCCAAGAGCAGGAATAGAAGGATGTTATGTATATGTATATGTATATGTATATGTACATATACATATACATATACATATGTATATGTATATGTATATGTATACATATACATATACATATATATATGCATTGCAACTAACAATATTTTATGGATGAAACAGATGTGGGACCCATTCGACCAATAGGGACTATATA
>JZKD02S1631501.1:293873-324603 GCA_000966675.3 Picea glauca | reverse complement strand
CATTAGTTGTAATTATACCTCCTAGTCTCCTATATATACCAAGGAGACATTTTTATTTGGAATCATCTTGTACTTGAACATTTATGTGGGGTAAAAGGAGGTTTCCCCCTTGAAGTGGTGTATTATCTGAAATTATATATTTTTCAAGGCGTTGAGTACTTATTCTAAGGTTTTTCTATGCTATATTGATATTTGGTTCTTAAGATAGATAGAACTGAGTCTGACACCTCGAGGGGACAAGGGCCACAAAAGGATGAGAAGGACACGGGTTCAGTGCCACAAAACCATGAACTAGAGGTAGGATAGGAAACAATACACGAGGGTGTACAAGATGTGGGGTCCTCATCCCCACAAGCCAAATGGAAGGGCCAAGCTGAGATCAACGTGCACAGAGGGTCCCACCCACAAGCAGAAGGGACCATTTTTTTTCAAAGATTCTAAGTGGGGTGCGCATAGATGATGACATGGTTGGTGGAGTGACTACCATCAAATACTTTAACCTTGATGTGGTGAATGTCACCAAATTTCTAGACCCGATGTCCCAAAAATACTTGGAAAGCAGGGGAGAAGGTTCATCAGGCATGCCACTATTAGAGCTGACACAGTGGATTCTTGGGTTGTACAACACAAGCATCATGAATTTACTGGATGTCCCACATTTTTGGTGGGGGAAACATATTAAATCCTACGTCAAGAAATTGATTGCACGAGTGCACGACAGGATTTTATGGATGGATAGGTCGGTGCTTATCACTGTGGACCTCATCGCAGCAATCACGGGGCTACCCACAAATGGGGAAAAGATAGAAAAATACTTGGAGGATAAGACCAAAGCCAAGTCCATCTTGGATGAGATCAAGGCCAAGTATGGAATGGAGCGTAGTAACAGGGGCATTAAGATTAGTGACATCAATGATCCTGCGACAAGGTTTGCCACCAGACTCCTCAGATGAAAAATAATGCAGAAGTGTCACAAAGAGGAAGTACCAGTCGGTGTGGTCATCGCTACCACATAGTGTGAAAAGGGGAGCTCGATAAGCTAGGCCCCATACCCTATGAATTCATTCTTAGATTACTGTAAGGACACACAATATTGGGACTCTGAGTTCCACTACTCGTGGTTACTCATCCTCATTGGCCTTATTGGTTGGAAGGTGTTGGAGCCGCCCTTGTTTTATTTTTTACCCTTCACATTTTTCAATTTTTGATACTTGAAATCTAAAGATGGTCTTTTGATTTTTCCCCCCCGAGACTTTGAAAACTCTGCAACCTTATTACATAAGCAGCGATGCTTTTATACTCTCGAAACAAATCCACTTTCATAAGAATGTCGCTCTTTTTGTTTTACTTCGGGATCTCGCAAGTCGGACTAATATAACTCATGAATTCACACGTCCCGAGTCATGAAACGGTGAACTCGTTTTAAATTTTCACTCAAGATAGTAATCAGGGTCAAATCTTTTAACTCAGTGATTAGATGTCGTCGGGGTTTCACGCCTCGGCATTCGCCAAATTCAATTTTTTGTTTTTATAGCTCCGAGAGCTGAGAACACGAGATTCTTTCGGGCTAACCCCTGGTCAAGGATTGTAGGCACTAAAAGGCTAACCATGGTTAATCTGTCTTCGGCGTTTCGCCACTCGGCACTATCTTTTAGAAAGTTACGGCGTCTAAAACCCCGACTCACGAAGTCGTGACGTAATTATAGCACGATTAATTAATTGCCTATTCTAAGATTTTCTTCCCCCTAATTGAGTCTTAATTATCGCCATCTCGCAGTTTCGCGACTCGGCATACTAATCTCCCAGAAACTTGTCTTCGAAGTTCCGAGTTGTGATATGGCGAATAAATTGATTATAAAATTAATGATGCTCCAAATCACGATTACTGTTAATTAAGCCAAAATCGTTCCTCGCAGTCTCGCGAGTTGAAGACGCAAAATGTCAAAACAAAATCCACGATCCAGCTAACAGCGAGAAAGTTATTAGCATTGCTAAGTTTTAATAATTTAAAATAAAGCAAGATATGTCCTGCGCATCGAGACTTGCACATTTTTCGAGGTAGCTATTTGCTCTCCATACTCTGACTGACTGTCAAACCGCCAAAATTTATGACATTAATGGGAAGATAAGGTAAATCTATGTGTAAGATCAGATTTTTACGGCATAAATTTATTTCTAATTTCGAATTGACAGGCTTGTTTTGAAAGGTACCATTTTTTCAAATATATGCAAGAGCTACGTTTCATTACGCATCTTTTCATAGCATGCGGAGCTCATCGTTTCTGAGTTAACTACTTTCTTCATGTATACACAGTTCTATCGAAGGAGAGCAAAAATGCAAACTGCGGCCATGGCTCCGTGGAAAGCAGCAAAGGTGAATGTCGAAGTCATGTGACAAGGCTCAGATAATGTCGTCGATTCTTCACCCCGAAGTGTCGAGTCGATCCCTGACCGGTCATTTGTGTCAAATGTTCTGCAAGCAGAATTGGTAGATTACTCAGATGACTCTGATGACATCGAAAAGGATAATATACACACCAAGTACAAGATAATCGTCCAATCCAGGATGCACAGAGTAGCAACCAGGCCATGGTTGCTTCCGTATTACGACATGATCCGGTGGGCATTGACCACGTAGAATTACCTACCAGGACGATCATGAACAACCAGCGAGTTACTGTTGGGACTTTTAGGCATGAGCATCTACAAACCATGTACAAGCTACCTTCGACGTCTGAATATACATATGGTTCCGAGTTCCTGGAGGAATTCAAAGAGAAAGAGTGCACCCAGTACGACAAAACCATGCCCAGTTTGATTAAATATTGGGTTTCGCGCGCCGCAAAATTCAGAGCAAATGACCAGGGCGTATATTCTATCGCTTATTTGAAGCAACAGTATAAATATGTGGCCATGATGATATGTCGGCTATTTGGGAGAGAAGACACATCACATTTCTACATCGCGTGGGTGCCTCTCATGTTTTGGGTTGCAGAAGGTTGCTCGTTTAATTGGGAAAAGATGCTCTCAGACAGTTTGGCCAATAGGGTCACAGAGTATTGGGAGCAGAAGGCAAGTGGGAAACCATCCTCTTTTTCATCTCAGCATATATCATGGGCACGGTATGTTCCATGACACCATTCCCTTTGATGAGTTGGGCTTGGAATCCAGTCCAAGAAAAACCTGTGCATGAGTATCATGACAAACTATGGGATAATAAAGCAGAAAAGTTCACATATGATATTTTTAACTGGGTGATGGTACCCCTGCATATCGCCATTTTTGGGCACCCACCACCTCGCGTCTTGGACAACATTGCAACAGATCTGAGTGGCATAGCGGATTGGTATGTAGAGGCAGATTTTTCGTATTTCAGAGTCTTCGAGGCTTCTGTTCCCCCTCATGCGCTGCCCTTATTCATCCCCGACAAGATGGCTTGTCGAGAGGTCGCCTAGAAAGTGGTAATTGGAGGAGTGAGCAAAGAACTCAAGGGTTACTCAAAGAAGGTATGGCCTTCTTTACCCATTCGGATACATTCCTCTTCTTTATTAGATTTCGGGCATGCCCAAGCCGAGGTTGCTGCCCTGGAGGACCTAAGTTTGGTCTCCATCGAAATTAAGAAACATGATCCACAGAGGGTTGTGAGAAACCATTTGGCTCATTGTGGGCTCAAGAGATTTGATCATGAAAATTCACCCTCGGATGACGTTTTCCAAGGGGTGAGATCTTATGAAGAAGTGCTATCCCAAATCCAATCATTAGCTCCCGAAGACACAACATCTGTATTAAAATTCCAGGAACATAGACGAAGATGTCTCCCCGCTGTGTTGGGAGGTTCGGCTGCTTCCGAGACAAAATAGAAGGACGCTGAAGATTCTGAGGACACAATTTCTAACCTTGGAAAACACCAGGAAGGTGAACAAATGAAGAATCCTAAAGCAGAAGAGAAGACTCCGGACCCGCCAAGGAAACAGAGTTCGGAGGCTGAAGTAAAAACTCCAGGCCCACCAGGTGAACAAAATCCGGAGACTGAAATAGAGGCTCTAGGTATGCCAAAGGAGCAGAATCCCGTTGGTACTCCAAGAGATTCGACAAAACAAATAGGAGAGCCCATCACCTCGGTCACACCCTTGCAGTCGGCACAGGGAAATGTCGGCGAGGGATGGATATTTAATGAAGAACTGAGGCCCATTAGAGCAAAGGAACTCCCTCCAAATGAGTTCTTTTTTTATAAAAAGAGGAAGGCGGTAGTGAAAAGAGAGTTCTATCAAGAAGGAGAGTCCACTGCGAAAAAATATAAAATCATGACCGATGGAAAAAATAAGAAAAGTGACCAACTCGCCACTGAAATCACGGGAACGCTGGGGGCATACGCTTCGGAAAATCAATTCTCAGTTGGGATATTGAATAACCAACTAAAAAGGAAAAATCACCTAATCAGGACCCTCGAGGCTATATTGGCTACAGCCGCAGAGAATGCTAAAGGTCAAGCTAGCATGGAGATAGAACAGGCCAGAGTGGCCGACAAAAATGAAATAGAAATGCTCAAGACCAAGCTTGAGCAAACACAGTTGGTGGTCCGAGATGGTAGAGCGCAGGCGAGCCAATAGAGAAATTTGATTGAACAATTGCAGACTCGGGCAGAAATTGCTGAGAGCAGAGAAATAAACATCGGCATATTTAAATCCCGAGCCAGCGAGATTCAGGGCAAAATCTTTTCGGCACAACAGAATTTGCTTGCCAAGATAGGAGAGATTTGGGAGAGTTGTCTGTTGGTGAATCAGGTGTCCAAGAACCTGACTGTCAGGGAAAGGGAGGCCTAAGTGGCTCGGGTTGCTTTCTAGGATGCGGTAATCACCACAAATAACAGGGTTTCAACAGGCGCTCCTGGGCTTGCCATCCCTGAACAAACCAGAGGCAATATTTTATTGAAATATTGGGAGCATAACATTTTCCTGGGAAAGGAACAAGTCCAAAAGGTAACCCACTCTTTAGAAGAAGCTTTTAACTCCATAGATGGCGAACTGTTGGATATTGACACCCAAGGCGATGCAGAAGCATTGATGCAAATAAATGTGGAACAGATCTCACTCGATCTGAAGGAAAAGGATGAGAGAGATTCGACCGATATATCTTAGATAGATATGGTAGACATGGCCCGAATTGATAAGCATTTGATCCAGCCCAGCACGCAACTAAGTGCCCTCGACATCATCGATGCACAAATGGGGGACAAGCTGCAGCAGCTAGCCCGAGAATGTTACTTCGTCGAGACCAGCTATCAAGCGGAACCTTCGCAGCTCGTATCTCAGTTTGTGGACAGATTTATCGCCTGCACCGAATCCGCGCGAAGACGAGCACCTGGCACCAAGTGAAAATAGAGTGGGAGAAAGGGAGAGATTGTGCTCCTCTCGGTTGTAACCACATTTGTGTAACCGTTGAGATTCTAACTGATCTGTAAAATTGTATAAATATATCACAGAAAGAAATAAACAAGGCTGGACCTTTTTGTGTCGATTGTAATAGAGTTTTTGCATTCGAGAAGTTAATATAAGCAAA
Source organism: Picea glauca (assembly GCA_000966675.3). Lineage (NCBI taxonomy): Eukaryota > Viridiplantae > Streptophyta > Pinopsida > Pinales > Pinaceae > Picea > Picea glauca. The sequence continues at coordinate 319,044 of JZKD02S1631501.1, read as the reverse complement.
TCTGGAGATTCTCGATTTCATCAAGACTGTGTTACAAGTTTGTTTCTTCGTATTTCATGTTTCATTTCATTCCATTATTCATAATTGATGTGCTTTGTTATACTTTAGTACGACCACTACTATAACAAAAGGATTTTGGTTTTCTGTATTTGTTTATTGTTTTTCCTCTGCACCAGCTATCAGCGGGTGTAAGACCAATCTGCACTTTCAGAATTCTACGTATATTCTTTGCTACGTCAGTTATTTTCTTACTAATTTCCTCTTCTGTTTATATGTGAGTTTTCTCTTTGACAGGAACCTTGCGTTATATGCAACTAAATGTTTTTCTCTCACCTCACACCTTTATATTAAAATATAATACAGTTACGGGAAAGAGCCTTCAATTTGCACTTCTATTTTATTCTTAAAACGTAAAATTCTCTTTATTTCGACCAAATCGAGACAACATTTAATCTCTCTTTAAATCCTTTCTTACTCTTATTGTTCCTCCATGACTATCCCTACAACAACACAGCCTAATATCGAACTCGGACTATCGAACCAAACGCATATTGCTTTAAACCTTTTTGACATAATCCTTAAAACTTCTAATAACCGGGATGAACTTGAATGTTCATGGGAAGCCATTGAAAAAGATATAAATACTCAGGAACAGTTGGAAGCTAGAAAACGCCAACGTAGAAATCTTCCCTAGTTTCCTTTACCGAAGGTTGACGTTATTCTCTTACCCATATTTCACCTACTTTCAGATGCCTTGACACTGTACTTTTAAGCCTTAAGTACAGACTCAGGAACAACAGAAGGAACCCGTCTACAACAAGTACCTAAAGAGTCTAGGGAAATGTGGTGCAACACTCTATGTCTCATTACATAGCAGCGCAAACCCCAAGAGAAAGAGACAAACACGTACATCTTTGCGAGGTATTTCACAAAAATGCAGGACCACATTGCAGATACATGGTGCATTACACCACATATTTTATAGGCGTTTGGACAGGTTGTGAACTTCAGGGAAACGCACCATATCTTATGGATTCAAGAAAAGTGAGACAAACTCAAGGAATGGCTACAACTCAACTATTGTGTCACGCCAGAAGAAATCTAGAGAGAGGTCCAAGAGTGGCCTGAAGGATGGAAGGTACCAGAGATTCCAACCGAAGTACCAAGATCAAAAGCCCAGATGTAGGGAAGACCATCCCTAGCGCACCAAGTAGGCACCAAAGAGGCTGAAAATAAAAAGAGGAATATGCAAGAACAAGAGGGGGGAAGCACCCCAGCCAGGAATAAACCACAAACGTAAAGAAAACCACCAAGGGGCGCTACACAGGCTCCATCACGCATAGAAAAACCACCAACACATTCAATGAAAGAAGTGTGCGCGGAAGAAATAGGCACAGGGACTCAAGAGATCCCTGATGAGGAAGAACAAGGCACAGGAACCTAGGATATTCCTGAGGAAAAAGAAATGGGGCCAACCACTGCTGGAGATACACAGAGGCCCACTAGTCCTGAGCCATCGCCACCTAGGAGAAGCAGCCAGGGGAGCACATTGGTGGTGTATGAAAGAAGACGAAGGCCCACAAGCCACATATCCATATATCACTAACCCCAGATGATGTGGATTTAGTGGTGACAATAGTTGAGGAGAGACTAGACGAAGTGTGGGAGAATGCGGAGAAGCACAGGGATTCAAATGAAGATCAAGTACAAGAGGTAAAAATTGCAATGGAGTAGCTAAGGATCAGGGCAACACATGCACCAAAATAAACACCCATTCATGTTAATGAATGGGTGTAAGTGCCCGAGACAGTGCAATTTGCAGCGCAGGGGACTGCCAATTTCATCATCACGCCTGAGATGATGTTCCTTTATGAAGAAACAGTGCATATACCCCTAAAATACATCAAGAGGTTGGATGTGGAATTGGACAAAATTGCAACAAAGGAATTGTATTAAATACAAGTAAGTGTTGCGCAGGAGATTCAGTCCAGAGCAAGAGCGTACGCGAAAAACCTACAGATAGTCTATACTGAAAACATCTCAATGAAGGAAGCCCTCAGCCTTGAAATGCAAGAGAAAGAGAGAGTGCAACAAAAAGTGGAGGAGATGGAGAATCATATCCACATGTTGTTTCAAGCAATTCTCGAGAACATAAATGAGGAGGCAGGGTATTTGGAAGAGAAGTTGTGAAAGATAGATCATACTATCCATCAATATAAGGAGAAAATTAAAGAGTTGGAGGAGCGTGTCCCACTCACTACTCCTCTAGAAGTCAGAGTGCAGTGAGAATATGAGGCAACAATAGCTACGGATGACATCAACCAAAGCATACAGATAGTCACTGAGTTGTTAGAAAGAAGCGTGCAGTTGTGGACTCACCTCCTAGCAGATGAAAGCCTCCGGGAACTCCAAGAGAAGGAAAATAAACTCCACACAGCAATGGAAGAAGTGAAGCAGCGACAAAAAATAGTGTCACTGTCGAAGAATATCGATACTGCCACTGAAATGAAGGCTCTGCAATTGGAAGACAAAGTGTTGCAATCACAGAAGATAGCAAGACAGGCGTTGTTGGATCCCCTACAAGAAAAGGCGGAGTATTGAACAGATCAGGTCTGAGGGGGGAGAGATCTTACAATATCCTATCACGGAGCAGGTGGTCACCATTATGGCCAAAAAGAGAATTCAGGCTCACTAGCAATGCCAGTGGATAACGGAAATGTATAACACATTGCAGTAGACAGTCACAACGACACAAGTCAAGCAGTGATAGCAACACAAGTCAGGCAGTGACTCGGGACGAGTCACGATGTCAGTGTTGGGGGCATGTTGGGAACGAACCCATTTTGGGGAAAAGGCACAACGTGGAGGATAAATAGTTGGTATAAAGGCATGTGAGATGCACATGCAATAATATGGGAAAGAAAGACAGCTAGTAGGAAAATTAGTGGACGAAAGGAAAATGCGCATACAGAGGAGTAAAGCGCGCAAGGCCATCATGAAAGAAGACATAACTAGGTTAGGCTTTTGGTAAGAGAATGTAATAGTTGATGAGCCAAAAATACAAATAAATAGACACCTAGGAGGTCTAGGAGAGGTTCAGGTTTTTGAGTTTGGAGTGTTACTCACGTGAGGAGTAACTAGTCTGTAACACTATTGTAATGTGATCCCATCTTGTAAGTTGTGGAGCTGCAGGGAGTTGGAAGGGTAGATATTGAGGGTTAGATCACAAGATGAGGATCCTAGTGTGATCTAGTCTGCCTAATAATTGATATCAACCCGACTAAGGAGGAGTTGTAAAGCGCGTGACATTATATCTTTGTAACTACAATAACAAAATATCTTGAGAGCTATATCTTTGTGGACATAACCCAAGAGGGGGTAAACCAAAGTAACATCTGTGCTAGGTGATTGAATGTTTGTATCTCTTTTATTGTTTATGAGTATACGTTAGAATGATGTATGAATGAATTAATGGATCTAATTACATTACATGCATGAATGATAATAACATTATATTTCTTTAATAATTAGATAGAATTCACAGCGCGCAATTCACAGATCCCCATTCAGTCATCGACTGCATGAACTTGAGTATTGCAGTCACCCATTAAGACTGTCTCGGGTGAGACTACACAGTGCACTCTGCATGCTACATTTCCTTCTGGTTTACCAGGAGGGATGATAGTTTTAGAGGCTTTATTGGATCCCCAGTAGACCTGAACCTAGGTGTAATCATGTTAAAGGTATAACTTAGATAAGAAATCAACAATGTGTTATAATGTTATCAGAATTGTTTGTGTTTATTGCATGCATGTATTACTATCACTTACAGATGAATATGTGTATGAATAGAATGTTATGTCAGTTTAAAATTGCATCAAATATATATATGTATAGCAAAGCATAGATAGTTTCAAGTAGCATGACCGGCCTAAGTGGTTGGGTGTGTTACAACCAGTTTTCAGAATAGTTTGGTTTTGAGTTAGTGGCATTTTCCCCGACAAGGGTGGCGGGGAGATGTTACAATCTGGTATCAAAGCCATGTTTTTAACACTGAACCTGGATGGGACACAAAGGTGGAATTTGAAGTAAAACTTCCATAGGGATTTGAAGTACAAAGTTCCAAGAGAGCACTGAAAGATCTCCTGGGTGGTATTGGAAAGCTCAAGAAGTATAGTGGTTTGATAAACCACACCAGACGTGGTAATGGTCCACAAAGTTAAATTTGGGTTGTTGGATCAGTTCAGAGGGAGAAAAAACCCTCACATCCATTGGATATGGCTAAGATGTGCATAGGTTAAGCACCAAAGTCCTTTTGACTTCGCCCCTCCAGCTGTTTTAAAACTATAATTGTTAGCGATGAATTTAACATGAAATTTTTTTAACTGTCTTTAGCATTTTTGTGTTAAAATTTTCAAATCTTTCTACTTATTGGCCTTAGTTCATAACTTCTGAAATATTCATTGAGTCTTAATGAGGTTTTATTCACCAACTTTTTTTTTGAAACCCTATCATCTACCTGTAACCTGCAAAACTAAATTAAACCTTTTGGTTGGTTTCTTTTGGATCATTACTCTATGGTTTCTCATAAAAAAAAAAAATCTATAAAAAATACAAAAGGGGTGTGTGCACGTGTTCTATCCTAAGTCTAGTCTATCTACCAAGCCATATCACACCAAAATACATGCCTAATTCCTATGCCAAGTTGTCAAGCTAAGCTACGAGTAAAGTAACTACTAAAGTCAAAATCCAGTCCACATGTCAAATTGACATACAAAGTCAAGATTATTGATCAAATCGCTCAACATGCCAAGTCGACGAGTCAAGCCATGATTTATGCCACATTTCAAGACATCAAATCCAAGCACCAAGCTCTATAGTCCATTCATTTCATCAACATGTCAAACTAAGCCTAGCCTTCGTTTTTTTTGGGGGGGGGGGATTTTTGCAAAAATTTGGTTGAGACCACATGTAATTTGTCATATCGAGCCAATTCTTATTCCAAATCGACACATTATGAAGAGCCACAATTTAAGCTAAATGCTCAGGACACTAGCTAAGTCTGATTCATCACATAAATCAAGCCATAGGCTAAGTTACGAATTAATCCATATGTAACCAAAGTCCAGCATTTAGTGTCGAGCTCCATAAGAATAAAACATAGAGACACATGCTAGGTCGACAAGCCAGGTGCAAGTGTTGAGTCCATTTATTTAATTGTAGGGTATCTATGTTTACAGGCTATCTGGATATCATGTCCTCTGCATATGCAGGAAATGTTAATTGTTGGCTCTAAAAAATGAAAGGTTATCCACTTATACGTTTCTGAACCACTAAATCACTGAACACATGTCAAGTTTTATTTTCTTTTTTCTTTGGAGAAAATCATTCAATGGATACATATGATGAAAACCACTTCTGAAGGTGTTTACATAAGTTATAATGAGTAAATCATAGCTTCTAGGCATCCGATCTCAAGCGCTTGAGCTCCAGGGTTCTGTGTGTTCTTCCAAACCACTTAGACAACCACCTACATCAAGTTATGATAGACATCAAGAAGCCCCAAAGGTTGATGAAGCTGAAAACTGTGTATAGAAGTGCGCACTTATGATCTGGTACAAATAAGGGTGTGATGCATGTAGTTTTGATATTCAAATATTAGGTTTCTGATTGTATTATTGAAAGTACAGTGCAACCTTCGAATTTCAGTAAAATCTGGAACATCTTCATCTCTATTATTGAAATTAATAATTCCACTAACTTTCAGATATAAGCAGCGAGTTGTGATATCTAGATATGTTCATCTACTTTTTGATGCATCAAAGTTTATAAACATCTGTGCACAAACTCGTCCTCATTATGCCAAAGGGGTTCATATGACTGTCTATGAGACAGGGTAGGAGAATGTTCTGCAAAAGTTGTGCGCATTGATGAAAGGAGAGTGCGTTAAAGAGTTATTACCACAGAGTAGTGTTCATGAAGTGTAGAGTGCAAAATCTTTTAAATTTCATATCACTGCAGTGCTATCCAATGATGGCTCACTAATGTTCCTTGAGCTTCAACTAAACATTGTGTATAGAGCTATAGATCAGGGATCATTTCATTCAACAACTAGTGCATCAGCAGACAAATGGATTTCCATCACAGCAAGTTGAGAATATAGTCTTTGATCAGCAACTCACACAAGCTTTTGTGATTTTGTAACAACAACACTATCAACAACAGATATAATCACTTTAACAGGAACCCTGCATCTTTGAAGTACCTCACATTTCAAGGTATGAATGCATTCAGTCATAAAACACTTTGACTGTGAATGGATTCTATAGGAAAGAAATATCAATGAGGAAGGATTTATGCCTTGAGCAGTAAAAGGCTGGGAGAAAATGCATTTTTGAAAAACAGAGCTTTCGGTGGCTTAGACAAACTTTCAAAGTTGTCCTTAGCCGTCGAAAGATCTTCTTTCGGTGGCTTAATCATTCTAAATTTTGATCCCAAGCCACCGAAAGCATAGACACGGGTAGAATGTCAGTATTTTTGCTCAGACCGAATGTTTTTGCTGCTAAATCATCTCAGCATGGTTCCAAATGAATTATAAAATTAAAAGGGATAGAGATCACTCTGTCTTTTAAGTTTTGAAGCCGATACAAAGGAGATAAGGGTTGAAAAGTTTTTTCTATTTTTAGTTAAAGATATGCCCATGTGTCGTAACAGAATATGGAGTAGCCTTGTCATCATTCAGAATACTTATGTAGTTGTCAAAGACTTCAGATTTAGATAATGATTTGATTCCTTTTATATAGGATCTATTCCTATTGTTTTGTAACTAGTTTGATATTACTATTTTTAGTATAATTCAATCCTCTTCTATAAGATCTGATTTCTTGATGTAAAGACTATAAAGTCTATTGTTTTGAATAACCAAGGGGGTTTGAGTATGGAGAGACTGGAGGCTACGCCATATTGTGATAGACTTTTCATATGATATAATACAGATCACAAGTTCCTCTCATCTATTGATGTCAGATTCCCATTTACTTCTTTTCCCATACTTTGATGGTTGTTATTGATTCAAGTTTTTATTAACTGCTAATGACTGTTATCTCATTGTTCAGTTCATAAGCTTGATTAAATAAGAAATCAATACTATCTTTATTCAACCCATTACCCATCTGATCTGGTTGATAAATTTAGAATTCTTCACCCACCAGTTAAGCTATTTAACTGATCATTGCTTCTTGAGAGCATTGTTTCATCTATTGTATACAATTGACTATCTTGATACAAATCTAGTAGGTCAGTTATCCCATTTGATCCACACATAAACACATAAACAATTACATTTTAAGTTACCATGCTTCTTCAAGATACAACCTGAGAAGGACTCCTGGAATGATAACAAATTGGCATCGTTGTCGAGGAGAGAAGATTGAAGCTCAGCTTCCTTGGGACATGACATAGATCCAGATTTGATGATAGACAAAGCCTAGACATTTTCTTGGTTGTAATCATCTATCTGGCGACTCCATGAAGGACGGATTCAGTGGCAAATTCATTTCTCTAAAATCTTTTGGCGACTCCACTGGTATTAAATGAACCAGATCTTAGAGAAGAGGTATGCATTTTGCGATTTCTCGAGTATTTATGGTTACCCTCATCTAGTACCTAGTAGAGATGAAAGGGAAAGTAGCCTTCCCAGATTTCGAGGAGAATATTGGGAAGTGCCAGCTGAACACTTGCTAGATTTTCATGACTTTATTCATCGACTTGAAATTGTACATGAAGATGTTCAAATTAAGATTTTCAATTTTTCATTAGAGGGAATTGCTCGTGATTGGTACAAGTCTCTTCCTATTGCCAGTATCATCTCTTTAGCAGATTTTCATGTTGCTTTCCATTTGTTTTGTAAAGACCAATTTCCAGATGACCTTTTATATCCCGAATGTTGTCATGATTTCCATTTATTGAACAAATATCCAAATATTCATGAAGACTTCGTTGCAGCAGAAGGCATTTCTCATTGTGATCGAGGGACTGTTGATCCACATTATGAAAACCATGGTGACAATACTGAATCTACAGTAAATGTTGAGGGCAGCCCACATTTTCAAGAATTGCAGATCAAGGGAATTTACAGTAACCATAAGGAACAAGGTGATATTTTTCCATATATTTTTCAATATTTTATTGTTGATCATGCTATTCAAGAAGTTTCATCTCTGTCATTAGGAGCTTACCTTAATACTCCCATATTTGATCAACACAGTGATGAGGAAGGAGATGTTAAGTCCAATGAATATCTTTTTAGTTTTAATATGTCCTGCAAAAATATTATTGTTGGAGATGAAATTGTTAGTTGTGATGAGCCATCATATCATCATGGTGAATTCATATTACATAGATATGGTTAAGGGGAGTAGAGAGGTTCAGATCAGCTGTTGAGATTGCATTTTTCTCCGACAAAGGTTGAGCAGTCCACATTCAGCATTGAGATCAGTGAAAGGAATCAACAGCTGCAACACAGTCAGTTGGATCGGCAACATGAAGGGGTATTTCATTGGGTCTTTCATGACCCTTTTTCTTATTTTCTAGAATCCATGAGCAACATAAATATCAAAACATTTTTGTCAAACGAAGAACAGTCTTATCATCTTTTCAAATTATATTTCTGCAAGATATGGCTTGCATTATTTTTTAGGTCAAGATCAAGAACAGGTTCAGTACATTAGTTTCTGACATGGCTTCATTGGAAGAATGATTTTACTTGATTAAGCATTGGTACAGTAGTTAGAGTAGGAATAGATAAGAGAACAAGCTCTTCATATGAGCAACTAGATTTTTTTTCAGTTGTTTTCATGAATAAGCAGAGTAGGCTACAGGTAGGCTACAGGCAGGTTATCGTTTTACAGAAGATCATTTCTAAAGGCCAAATGACTCCATAGTCCAATGGTAAAGGCGACAGGAACTACTAGGTTCTTGGAAATCTTGCAGGGAGTTCTCCATCCCAGCTGGAGCCGGATGTTAGCAATCAATTTAACATCAAAGTTTTTTAACTATCTTTGACATTTTTGTGTTAAAATTTTCAAATCTTTCTACTTATTGGCCTTAGTTCATAACTTCTAAAATCTTCATTGAGTCTTGATGAAGTTTTATTCACCAACTTTTGTTTTGAATCCCTATCATCTACTTGTAACCTGCAAAACTAAATTAAACCTTTTGGTTAGTTTCTTTTGGATCATTACTCTATGGTTTCTCATAAACAACTTTTCTATAAAAAATACAAAAGGGGTGTGTGCATATGTTCTATTCTAAATCTAGTCTATCTACCAAGCCATATCACACCAAACTGCATGCCTAATTCTTATGCCAAGTTGTCAAGCTAAGCTATGAGTAAAGTAATTACTAAAATAAAAATCCAGTCCATATGTCAAATTGACGTACAAATACAAGCTTATTGATCAAATCACTCAACATGCCAAGTCAATGAGTCAAGCCACGAGTTATGCCATATTTCAAGACATCAAATCCAAGCGCCAAGCTCTATAGTCCATTCATTTCATCAACATGTCAAACTAAGCCTAGCCTTCGGTTTTTGTTTTTTGGCTTTTTGCAAAACTTTGGTTGAGCCCACAGGCCATTTTTCATATCGAGCCAATTCTTATGCCAAATGGACACATTATGCAGAGCCATGAGTTAAGCTATATGCTCAAGCCACTAGATAAGTTCGAGTCATCACATAAATCAAGCCATAGGCTAAGTTACGAATTAAGCCATATGTAACCAAAGCCCAACATTTAGTGCCGAGCTCCACAAGAATAAAATGCAGAGACACATGCCAGGTCGACAAGCCAGGTGCAAGCATCGAGTCCATTTATTCAATTGCAGGGTATCTATGTTTACAGGCTATATGGATATCATGTCCTCTGCATATGCAAGAAATGTTAATTGTTGGCTCTAAAACATGAAAGTTCATCCACTTATACGTTTCTTAACCAATGAATCACTGAACACATGTCAATTTTTATTTTCATTTTGATTTGGACCAAACCATTCAATGGATACATATGATGACAAGCACTTTTGAAGGTGTTTGCAGAATTTATAATGAGGAAATCCTGGCTTCTGGGCATCTGATCTGAAGTGCTTCGACTCTGGGGTTATGTGTGTTCTTCCAAACCAGTTAGAAAACCACCTACATCAAGTTCTAACAGACATCAAGAAGCCCCAAAGGTTGATGAAGATGAAAACTGTGTATAGAAATTCTCACTTACGATCTAGTCCAAATAAGAGCATGATGCATGTAGTTTTGATATTCAAATGTCAAGTTTTTTAATGTATTATTGATAGTACAGTGCAACCTTTGAATTTCAGTAAAATATAGAACATATTCATATCTATTATTGAAATTAATTATTCCACTAACTTTCAGATATAAGAAGAGAGTTGTGATATCTAGATATGTTCATCTACTTTTTGATGCATCAAAGTTTATAAACATCTATGCACAAACTCATCCTCATTATGCCAAAGGGGTTCATATGACTGTCTATGAGACAGGGCAAGCAAATGTTCTGCAGAAGTTGTGTGCATTGATGAAAGGAGAGTGGGTTAAAGGGTTATTACCACAGAGCAGTGTTCATGAAGTACAGAGTGCAAAATCCTTTAAATTTCATATCACTGTAGTGTTATCCAACGATGGATCACTATTGTTCCTTGAGCTTCTACTACACACTTTGTATAGAGCTATAGATCAAGGATCAATTCATTCAGCAACTAGTGCATCAGTAACCAAATGGATTTCCATCACAGCAAGTTGAGAATACAGTCTTTGATCAGTAGCTCACACAAGCTTTTGTGATTTTGTAATAGCAACACTATCAACAACAGATAGAATCACTTTAACAGGAACCTTGCATCTTTGAAGTACCTCACATTTCAAGGCATGAATGCATTTAGTCATAAAATACTTTGACTATGAATGGATTCTATAGGAAAGAAATATCAATGAGGAAGGATTTATGCCTTGAGTAGTGAAAGGCTGGGAGAAAATGCATTTTTGAAAAACAGATCTTTCGATGGCTTAGAAAAACTTTCATAGTTGTCCTTAGCCACCGAAAGCTCTGCTTTCAGTGGCTTAATCATTCTAAACTTTGATCCCAATCCATTGAAAGCACGTACACAGGTAGAATGTCAGTATTTTTGCTGCTAAAACATCTCGGCAAGGTTCTAAATGAATTATAAAATTAAAATGGATAGAGATCACTCTCTCTTTTAAGTTTTGAAGCCAATACAAAGGAGATAAGGGTTGAAAATCTTTTTCTATTTTTAGTTAAAGATATTCCCATGTGTCATAACATAATCTGGAGCAGCCTTGTCATCATTCGGAAGACTTATGCAGCTATCGAAGACTTTAGATTTAGATAATGATTTGATTCCTTTTAAATATGTTCTATTCCTATTGTTTTGTAACTAGTTTGATATTATTATTTTTAGTATAATTCGATCCTTTTCTATAGGATCTGAGTTCTTGATGTAAAGACTATAAAGTCTATTGTTTTGAAAAACCAAGGGGGTTCGAGTCTGGAGAGACTGGAGGCTACACCATATTGTGATAGACTTTTCATATGATATAATACAGATCACAAGTTACCCTCATCTATTGATGTCAAATTTCCATTTACTTATTTTCCCGTACTTTGATGGTTGTTATTGATTCAAGTTTGTCTTAACTGCTAATGACAGTTATCTCATTAGTCAGTTCATAAGCTTGATTAAACAAGCAATCAATACTATCTTTATTCAACCCATTACCCATATGATCTGGTTGATAAATTTAGAATTCTTCACCCACCAGTTAAGCTATTTACCTGATCATTGATTCTTGAGAGCATTGTTTCATCTGTTGTATACAATTGAATGTCTTGATACAAATCGAGTAGGTCGGTTATCCCATTTGATCCACACATAAACACAAAAACAATTACATTTTAGGTTACTAGGCTTCTTCAAGCTACAACCTGAGAAGGACTCCTGGAGTGATAACAATAATCATAGAATATTACCAAAGTCCAAAGTCTAAAACAAATCTGGACCATCCATTTCCTAGGGACACGTGTCCTCAGATTAAGAAAAGTTCGATAGTTTGGAGGTTGTGGGTTGTTCAGTAGCTGGATCCTCCAAAGTCCCATAGTTATTCTTAGTCATATATCACTCACAAGGTAGAGAGCCGTTATATTTCTCTTATGTTTTGGCATTCAAGGAAATCCATTGGAGGTTTCACGATTGAGAAACCACCGATGTCTCGAAGTTTGGAACCAATATGAACTGTCTATTCCATGGGATACATGTCCAAATATTAAGCAAGGTTCAGAGTTTCAACACACCGAAAGAAATGGTTTGTGGTTGCACGAGAGGAAGAGACCCACGAGGTCCCAGAGTGTTGAAGTGACGTGACAGGATGACATCACCAGGGGTGATGTGGACTAGTTTGACAATTCGACAATTCGACAGTTCACGATATTTTTGACAAGGAAGGAAATTTCCGAAGTCCCAAAGCGTCGGGTATGACATGGAAAGATAACATCAACTAGGGTGACGTGGACCTACCTATGTATTCCACGTGTCACTCATTGAAATACTTTTGATAGGATCTTAGGAGCGATTGGAACCTGACATGTGCCACTCGATGGAGGGGCCACATGTCACCACTTTGATTGGTGACAATTGTACTTCGTAGGTATGGGATGGTTAAGCAGTTTGAGAGTTCATCGTTTGGGGAAAATTGTTTGAAGAAATTTTAGACATCCAAAGTCCCAAAGTCCCGAAGTCCTGAAGTTTTGAAGTGATGGGGTGGTGACGTCCCCTGGGGGTGATGTGGAAACACATAATTCATGCCATGTGTCAATGTGTTTTGAACTTTTGAAAGGATGATTTGGCAGATAGATCGTGACACGTGTCACCCCTCAAATAGGGTCATTTGTTCACTTCTAGTGTTTTTCAACGTGGCGCCAAATCCTATAGTCCAAAGACTTGGTACTCGAGAGTAACTTGGTAAAGAATTGTTAAGTATGAAGTGTCTCGAAGTTCTGAAGAGAAAAGTAAATCCCCTTTGTCCATTGGAAGGCGACACACAGTGTTAGATTCTGAAGTCGGAGAATTCAAGGCATAAGAATTTGTGGTCAAAGGACTTCCGAAGGCCCGAAGGCTAGAGTCCATCATGACCGTTGATCATAGAGGACACATGGCACCAGATTCATTAGTCCAGAGGAGTGGTACTCCATGGGATTACGTTGCAGAATTGTTACGGTCGAGGAATTCTGGAGACCTGAACATCAGATTCCATCGTGATCGTTGATCACATATGACATGTGGAAGTAGGACAGGGGATCTCCGGTTGGTCAGCACTTCGGGATATTGGTAGTGAATTGTTTTGGAAACCATTGAAGCCCAGAGTCCTGGACCTCCTATCCATCATTGATCTAACAATATAATGTGGACCATAGATCCACCATATTTCACGAGTTCGTCATTTCAACGGTTCGGGAGATTTGTTGTGAGGTACTTTGAAAACCATCAAATCTCAGAGTCCTGGAGCTCCTATCCACCATAGATCTAAGCAAGGTAGGAGGACCGTCGATCAGTATGTCCTCTAAGTATTCATAGAATTGACATTCATGGAAAATGTATAATAATGGAGGCAGATCCTCCGAAGCCTTGAAGTCTCGAAGCCCCGAAGACCCAAAGGCCCGAAGCATAGGATAAGCGCCTAACGATTAGTGCCTAGTCACGACCCCTAGTCACGTGAATTTAGGGGCCAAAGGGAAGGGGATAACACCTGAAATTTTTTCTTAAAGAAAAAAAAAGGGACAAATTGTTCAGGTATCCATAAATTTTGTTGGACATAGACCTAGTGAGGAGAAAAGGCTATTTTCAGGAAGATAATGATGAAAGGAAGAAAGAACAGCTGGAAGGAAAAGTATCACATGTGAGGCGTGCATGCAAGGAATACCTAATGACGCTAGGGTTAGGGTTTTTGTAATGTATTGTAATGGCTGATGAGACAAAAATATAAATAAGTAGTACTTAGAGGAGAGATGTGGTAGGAGGAGACGACGAGAAATGAAGAGAATACGAAAGGAAGAGAATTGTAAGAACCATACTCTTCCATAAGTTTGTGAGATAGAGAAGTAGTGTGAAACTCGATCCCAAGGGTTAGATTATATTCTGAGGAGCCTAGTGCGATCTAGTCAGCCTCGTAGTGATTGAGAAGCCTTTTGAGAGTGTAAGATCTAAGATTGTAAACATGCGCGATGTGACATATTATTGAACCATAATAAAGAGATTGAGAGCCATATCTTTGTGGACGTAGCCAAGGAGGGGGTGAACCATGCTAACACCATTGTTATGTGATTGAATGTATGCGTCTCTATTATTATTAAGTGTTGAATGTTAGATAAATGAATGAAGTAACCTGTTAGATATGGTATTTCACATTCATGAATAGAATGACTGCTATAATCAGATGTTAGACTGAATAAATCAATATTACAAGATACAACCACATATCTCCACTCATTCCCAGGTTGCAAACACATGAGTATTGCAGCCACCCATAGAGCTATCTCAGGTGAGACTGCGCAATACACTCTGTGTGTTGTGTTCCCTTCTGGTTTACCAGAGGGGCCGATATTTTTAGAGGGGTTTTTTTGGGAGATTTTTAAATATGAACCTAGGTCACTCTATGACCATAAGATAAATGATAAGGTAGAAGATTAAAATCCAACAAATGGTTCCATTTCTGGTTGGTTGGAATAGGAGGGGAATGAGTGAATGAGATTTGCAGAAGACGCGTCAAAAGAATGTCAGATCGAACGACAAGACATTGAGAGAATGAGAATATAAAAGGGGATGTTGAGACCGTGGAATCCAATGAAGAAAGAGATAGAGAACTGGTTGAAAACAACGTAGTCAGAGTTTTCACAGAAAGATAACAAAAACACGAAGTTGACACCATGCAAATATCTAGACAAGTATGTATTTAGTGACTTCTATAGCAGGAAAACCCCCCTATGGAATACACTAGGGTTCAACATGTAGGCATATATAACCATCTAAAAGTCTCCTACTCTTTATAACTACACCAAATATACCCCACATTCATGTATGAAATACATAGTGACAAGATCCAGTAACTCTAAGTTTAACTCCACGTCCGACGTCGATCCTTACGCGTTCGATTGCTCCACTGACTACGAGCATCCTCCCAATGTTGGCCTGCATTCACAAATAGATAAACAGGGAACTAAAAACATGGATATCATATATGAATCATGGTTTATATGTTAGTATAAAACATAAATCAAACATAGATATTTGACACATCATATTCAGGACAGAAAAAGTATTCCTTTTATTGATATCACAATGTTTACTTACAATGAGATCGACGACTACTCTGTGAACCTGGTCCGGGCTTCTCTTCACCAAGATCCAACTGCGCTTCCACATATTTTTCCCCCCTCACACTTCTTCTAGGGATATGGAATAGGCGTATGATGGAGGAAAAGGGGCTATAATGGGAAATTTTGATGTGAAAAAGGGATATAATGCAAATTCTTAGGGTAAGGAGGGGATGTGAAACAGGCAGAGTTTCACTATTCTTATGATTATGTTTGTAATGATACCCAAACATCTCCTTTTATATGACAAAATTATGGTTATTTGGTTGGGTGACGAGCTATAGGCGGTGGGATAATTGGAAAACTACCCAATAGCCTGTAATCTCAACGAATTCCTTGCAACATTTGTGGGTATACGCAGGATGTAAGGGTAAATTTAGAATATGTATGTGAGTTGTAGTGGTGCATAAAGTGTGTGTATGTGGGAATTAGTGGTGCAGGGAATGTACATCTTCAAAAATAGGGTTTCTAAGAAGAGATTCTCTGTGATGGCTTGGAAAAAATAGCAAGTAAGAGGGCCAAATGTCAGGTATGCATGTATGGTGCAATTTAGGGTTATAACATATTCCCCCTAATTTGTGAGTTCGGAAGAGCATCTGATGGCTGAAATAAATTACCAAAATATTCACCAACGTACGAAATGAGTGAGCTCGGGACCAGAGTTCGGGAGGTGCCATCTGCAAAATAACAATTGTCTCACCGTGGTGGGCATACCCATGCTCGAGATGAAATAAAACATGGATGAAAATCAAATTCACTGCATATCGAGGTCATATAACTATATAAAGTGTATCCACGATAAATAAACAATGGATCTACATCTCAAAATCAAAGACGTGCATGTATAGTATCCATCTTCAAGAAGCCAAATGATGCTTAACAACTGGAGATGAGGCCTTCAGAGCTCGAGAAAAAACTTCAAGATCTTCAAAACTTGGGTAGGAGTGTAATGTGAGTGTATGAATTCTCTACCTATAGGTCTTCAACGGTTCATCGAGGAACAAACAAGAGGATCTCAGTGATCAAACAAAGAACTTCATTGATTTTGAACAAGGACTTGATTGTAATTTTGGGGATGGTCGAGCATGAGGGCAAGAGAAAAATTATAGAAAGGATGACTCAAGTTGGGTAAAACTTCCCTTGGACAAGAGCATGACTGATAATCAGACTGAGGAAGCATGACATTGACATAAGTTCACGATGCAGGAGGCAACACAAACTCTCCATGTGTTTGGAAGGATAACCAAACGAAGGAGGACACAACTCTATGTAGTGAGAAACAATTCCTAAGGTCATATTAAATCCCAATTCTTGACAATAAACAAAAGGATGTGATTTTTCCAAGGGCGACTCATTGTGCTTCCATAAAAAGAAAATACTTTTCTTGTCCTCTTTTTGGGGTATATTTCATTTTTTTGTCTTTTCAATATTTTGAAAAGCTTGAAAAAGAATAAAAGAATGCTACATTACAAAGGAGGAACGAGTGTCGCAATCATACTAGTTACAAGCTCAAAGAACACACTAATTCTCATAGCAAGGAGACATGTGCAGGAAAAGGACACTCGGGGAAAGTTCCTCCATGGGTCAAGGTGTCAGGTCGCAGAGGCAAAGTGCTACAAGGCTTGTGTATAATGCATGCTTCAAAGGATCAGTTGAGAGAAACATGGAGTCGGCATTAGGCCAAAGATGAAGATATGCCACTGTGATTAACAAGACATGATGAAACCCCCTTCAATGTATTTTTCACAAGCCCATAGAAGCTAAGCTCGATGTTTTTTTCACATTTAGAGAGTCTGAAAAAACGTAAAAGAAGACTCCACTAGGGTATCTTTTCCGAAGGTAGTCTAGTCGGATCGAAAAAGGGGTAAACTAGCACTGAAAAGACGTCTATTCAAAACCATTTTAACAAGTTTGACACAGACAAGATCACTCGACAATCTTTTCAATTTTAAGGAGTCTGAAAAGAGCTTAACTATGGACTCACAACCTTTTTCTAGTTTTAGTCTCCTTAGCCAGAAAAAGTATAAAATCTACTTAGGAGAACTCTCTCGACGAGATGAATCTCTCGAGGTGTACCTTTTTCCTCCTTAATAAACAGGCCGGAAAAAGGGGTAAACTCATGCCAGTAGATGTTTTTCTGAACCAATTTAACGAGTGTGAAAGAACAAGATCACTCAACGATCTTTTCACTTTCAACGAGTCTGAAAAGAGATCAACTATGGACTCTGTATGGGATGTTCTTCTGGACCAGTTTAATGAGTGTGAAGGAAGAAGGTCACTCGACAATCTTTTCAATTTTAGGGAGTCTAAAAAGAGCTTAACTATAGACTCCGTTGGGGTTCCTTTTTCGTAGATTTAGTCCCTCGGGCCCGAAAAAGGGTTAAATTTATACCTGAGAAATCTTCTAGTGAACCATAGTTCCTAGAGTATACCTTTGTTTGTACAATTGACCATCCAGACTGAAAAATGGGTAAACTACTGTCAGACAGACATGCCTTCAAATTTTAGTTTGGCGAGCAAGAAGGACAACAAGATCGCTCGACAATCTTTTCATGTTTAGAGAGTCTGAAAAGGGCTTAAAAGAAGACTCATTTTCTGGGAGTCTCGAGGGTGAGGCCAAGAGTGATGACACATCATACATATGAGGCTCAATATCGTAATCAGGATAGGACTAACAAGGACTCTGTTGGACAACTAAGAGGGGGGGGGGTGTGAATCAGTTGTTACTGAGCTTAAACAATTATGCTCATTTTAAATTCATTACATAACTCTCAATGATGATCACAATAATGCAGGGAAGTAAGCAATAGAACATTCAACATCATTCATACATATGAAATATACAAAGACAAATATTTCCTAAGGAAACCCATAAAGGGTAAAAACCTCTTCTTCTTGGTATGATAAGTAATCTTTACATTCTGTACATTATCATACATATGAGCTCCAACTCATTGTGAGGCTACAACCTCTGTTTTGCAAGCTGCAACTTGCTGAGAGCACCAACTCCCTAGTTTCTCCAGCACCCACTAGAAGGAAGCACTAACTCCCTTGGTTTCTCTAGCACCCACTATAAGGAAGCACCAACTCCATGGTTTCTCTAGCACCCACTAGAAGTAAGAACCAACTCCCTTTGTTTCTCTAGCACCCATTAGAAGGAAGAACCAACTCCCTTTGTTTCTCTAGCACCCACTAGAAGGAAGCACCAACTCCGTGGTTTCTCTAGCACCCACTAGAAGGAATAAAAAACTCCCTAAGTGTTCCATCACCAACTGGATGGAAGCACCAACTTTCAGTCACACAGGCACCAACTTGTAAAACAAAGAACAATAGTTCTCCCTTGCACCACCCTGCCACCTTGGTTTCTCTGGCTGCAACTAGATGGAAGCTAGAACTCCCTATGTTCAATCACCCACATGAACCTCTGAGGACAACAGTCCTCCCTAGAACCTCCCTACCACCCTGAAATATAAAGTTTTCTATATATAAATTTATCACAGTGATACAATATTTATCAATGGCTTACCAGTCTCATCATTGTTCTGCTACACTGCTCTGCTCTACCTGCATCAGTGTCTTCATGCACCCCTTCCTTACTCTTTATGTTCTTCTTCCTTTTATGCTCTGTGGGCCATGTCCCATCTATGCACCATTCCTCTTCTGTGCATTTCAGTTTTTGCACTCTACCTCCTTCTACACACCTGAATCACTCTCAACAACTCCCAATCTCTTCTATGTTTTGCATTTTTATCCTCTTTGTGCATCTTCTGCATGCTCTATTCACAATGCTTCTTCATTCTCTCCCCATGTCGAGTTATCTACCTAATCATCATTGCAGATATTCATCTTCTCTGGTGGTCAAACCCATGCATCCATCATCACTGGGTGCTATGCTGAGATTCCTTAGCCTCTCCAGCAGTCGAGACTCTTTTCCTTCTCTGTCATAGTCGAGCTCATTCCCTTTGTTGCAGTTCCAGGATCCAACGGTCTTACATGTATCAATATCCTCTATGAATAGTCTTCATGCCACTAGAAGATGCCTCAACACACTTCATCTTCTCTGGCAATCACCCTAAAGTCTCTTCAAGTCCTCTGGCCGAAACCATTAGTCATTTGTAGCAGTTACACTGTGAACCTCCAAGAAAACACATCAGCTACTGAATCGCCAACCGTCCAAGAGTCATGATTCAGTTCTTCTAACTGAATCGTAACTGATCGAGTAACTGTGAAGAGCAACAATAGCCCTTCCATCAGATTTCTAAGTATCCAACACCGTTGGATTTCAAGCATAGGGTCTCGCTTTGATTTCACCATTTCGTATTTCGGCATTTCGGCATTCCTATGGTGAAGAGTCTCGACTCTTCATGTTACAATCGCCAAAAAAAAGTTTAGTTGTTAGTGCCTTTCGCAATTTTGCATTTTACAATTTCGCATGTCGCGAATTCCTGTTGCGAGGCATCTCGACTCTCCAAGTCGCGATCTTTGAAATGGAGTTTGGTTGTTAGCGCCTTTCGCAATTTCACATTTCGGCATTTTGTGATTTTGCATGTCATTAATTCTTGTTGCGAGGCATCTCTACTCTCCAAGTCACGATCTTCGAAATGGAGCCAGATCAACGGTCCACAAAACTTCATAGTCTAATCCCTTCTTTTCTTAATCGAATGACTGATGGGATTTCGACATTTTTCCCTTTGAGTCATCGTGACTCCAACATTGTAAAATTCATGATCACAAAATCTCTGAAGTGATCGAACGGTTCACATAACCCACTGAGATGGATGGTTGATGGGATTTCGGATTTTTGCCTTTTGGGTTTTCGAGACTCACAATAGTCCCTTTTGGCATTTCGGAGTTCGAGACTTCATGATGGTGGAGTTTTTTCTTGCTATGTAAAACCCCAAAATAGAAAGTTCTGATGTGACGTAAACCTGCTGACGTCACACGTGGATTGACTAGTTCCGAATAGTTGCCACATGTCACTCTGATTTGTGACTTACATGTGCCTGAAATGATGAATCATCTTGACACTTGTCATTGCCTAATTTTGCCATGTGTCCTTAGCTAATGTGGTTTGCTGACGTGGTTTGTTGATGTGCCTGTTTCGGGATTTTGGGGTTCGTTACTTCAAAGGTTAAAGTTCCTTTGATCTTTGATTTCCCGGTCTACGAAACTCCGAAATGGAGTCTTTGTTGATGTGCCTGTTTCGAGATTTCGACGTTTCACATTTCACAAATTTGGGACTCCTGTGATGAAGAGTCTTGACTCTTGACTCCTCCAACTCCCAGTATCCAAAACTCTGAAATGGAGTTTAAGTCATGGTTTTGCATTTCACGGTCTACGAAACTCCGAAATGGAGCCTTTGTTGATGTGCCTATTTCAGGATTTCGACATTTTTCATTTCGCAACTTCGGTACTCCTGTGATGAAGAGTCTCGACTCTTGACTCCTCCAACTCCCGGTATCTGAAAATCCGAAATGGAGTTTAAGTCGTGGTTTTTCATTTTGTGATTTTCTGTCGTGAGTTGCTTCCTTGACTCCTGGAGTTTACAATTCTAAATGGGATCCAACGATCACTTGTTAACTTTCCATTGCCATGCCATTATCCCTATGCTACTGGTCGTGATCTTTGCCATCAATGAAAAATGCGCATACTCTATGCTATCTCTTCTGATCTTATCGAGCTTGCTCTGCTGCGTCTTCCCAAAATAATTATGGTGCCTGACTAGCACATTCTTCCTGTACTTAAGCCATCGTCATTGTTGTACTTGTCATCAATGAAAAGAATACACTGCCTATAAAACATGCCAACAATGTCCCCCCTTTGGAATTGATGCCAACAAAGGCACCCAAACTCTTTTCTCCCCCTTTGACATCAATATCAAAGAGCACATGCTCCCCCTGAGCTGTTGCAGTATTTTTAGGAGGTATCAGATATTAAACCAACACAAACTCCCCCTGACACAATGGACTCTCTTATATGAGGCCTGCAAAATATTTGTATCTAAACCAGAGTCTTCTCCTTCTGATTCTTGGACCCGTTCATCTTCAGCTTCCGATGTATCCTCTGTAGAATACTCAAAATTTCTCACCTCTCTTACTGGGACTCCTTCATCAACCTTTTCTTGTCATAACTGGATGACTCCCCCTATCATTGTTCTCTCTCTTCTTCTGATTGCTTTCCCCCTTTGTTCCTAAAAGCTTAGGTTTCCTTGACAAGGTCTTTCCTCTTGTTATCTCTACAGGATGTCATGTACATCATTTTGTAAAACAAAATGTTGTTGTTGAGGATGTTGTTTTCCTACTGAAACAATAGGTAATTGTAGCTCGTACTTTTCAAACAACCCTTGGATCTGCCCATTGATTCTCATCAATTTCTATTACTACAAATTCATTTTTCTTCCATGATTCTTACAACCCAAGGATTTTATGACCATATACATCACAAGAGAAAAACTCTACAAACATTCTCACATTTTATTTTCCTTTTTACAAATGGAGGACATGTATCAGGTTTCTTAGGAGCATTGATTTCTACCTTGTTGAGTCTAATACCGGATTTGTCATTTGGTGATCTCTGACTATCCAAGATTTTATCCAGGGTCATAGAACTGTTCAAGAACTTGATTTGGGTGTTTGACTTCTCAACCTTCAAAACTTTTGCTTCCATCTTATGACATGATTCTTCTCCTACTTCTTCCATGGGATAAATGCTAACTGAGCATTCTTTTATTGTATCTAAATCTTCTTCTTTACTTGCAGGGGAGGATTCAACATCAACATTGTTGTTTGTCCTTATGCTTTTAGCCACCACTTGTCCTAAGTTTACAGACTTTATCTTACAGTCTTTGGAAAGGACCACCTCTTTACATCCTCTGTCACACATTTGACTTACATTGAGMAAATTATGTTTCATCCCATMTATAGGAAGATCATCCTGAGAATCTCCTTTTCCATTACTTAAACTCACCATCCCTTTATCCTTGTTTTTACCTGGTTCATCATTTTCAAGGATCACATTTCCTGTTTTGATTTTTCTTATAAGAAGAAGCCTATCCTTTTCTCCAGTCATGTGCTTGGAACATCTATTATCTATATTTCATGGGTACTTTTGTCTTTGAACCGACAACACTAATCCACACTTATCACTTTCTTTCTTCTTGCAAACCTTGACATTTTCAGCAGAGGAATTCAAATCTGATTTATAGTTCTTTAAGCGACAATCAACACTTTATGTCCATAGTTATGATAGATGTAGCATTCTGGTTCGTTGATTAAAGAGTCAAAATGATTATTATTCTTAACCTGTGTCTTTTTCCCATCCATCAAGTGATTTGCAATCTGTGGAGGTTTTATACTTGGGTGTCCCTTTCGTTGTTGTGGAAGATATGTATACCTTAAATGTATTGCTTTCTCATATCTAAATTTTAAAGAACAGTTTAAAACTTTGTGACCAAAGTTAGAACAGAAAAAACAATATCCATAGAAAAATCCTTGGTACCTGGAAAATGGTTGTCTTCTTTGAGCATGTTGATTTCTTCCATGCTGATGATTTCCTTGAGCAGGGAGTGCATTATTTCTTTGTTCTACAGATTCAGTCCTGGCACCTTTTTCTTTACTCCCCCTGGGTGGTTGATTGTCTTCCTTTGTTTCTACAGGTTTGTTGTTGTCATTGGTTGTAGATTGGCAAACTTGATGGGTTCTTTGTTTCTTGGTTGACCACTAGTTGATCCATCTACATAACCCAAACCAGTTTTTAGCTTTGGATTCCTTTGCTGATTCAAAATGGTGGCTAATCCTTTTGAGGCTTTGATACTTGACAGATTCTGATGATACAAGGCTTTAAACTTCTCCAACTCTTTCCTTGTTTTCACTACTTCTTCTTCCAGGGCTTCAGATCTTGCCTTCTTTTCTGATAACTGTTGTTTCAGAATTTCCTCTATTTTCTTTGCCTCTTCTAATTCCACTTTTAGTAGGGCAAAGTCTTCATCAGGTTTTTTAGTGCCTTTCTTGAACTGTATCAGCAATTTTTTTTGCTTTCTCTTCTTAAGTCTGAGTCTGTCAATCTCTTCCAAAGCACTGATCAACTCTCTTTCCAAATCAACCACAACTTCTTCATCATTATCATCACTTTCTGTGATTTTATTATCATAATCCTCTTTGGCCATAAGCATGAAGTCATTTACCTTATCTTCATAGGAAGAGTCACTATCGGTGTCTTCTGAGGAGTCATCATTGTTTACACATAAACTTTTATTTTTATCAAATCTTTTGGATTTGTAGTTCTTTTCACCTTCAGAGTTCTAGTCCTTCTTCTTGTGTGGACACTTATTTGCAAAGTGACCTATCTTACCACAGTTAAAAATTTTGAGGGGAAGATTGCCTTGATATTTTCCTGATCCTTTCTTTAACCTTCTCACAATTTTTTCCTCAATATCATCTAAATATGAATCAATATTCTCATCTGCTTTAAAAGATGTTTCTATAGTAATGGATTTATCTTTGTTGATTCTCATTTCATATACAATTAGAGTTCCTAGGAGTTGATCAATGGATAGAGTTTTAAGATCATTTAGTTCTTATATTGCAGAGACTTTTGGATTAAATTTATCAAGTAAAGATCTTAAATTATTCTAAACTAAAATTGATTCTTCAATCTTCTCACCAAGACCCTTCATGGCATTCACAAGTTCTTCAACTCTTAAAAAATACTTGCTAACTGTTTCATCTTCATTCATCTTTAGTTGTTCAAAATTCAACCTAAATGTTTGAAGTTTGGCATCTTTTACTTTCTCATTTCCTTCATAGTTGCTAATAAGTTTATCCCACATTTTTTTGGCAGTTTGAAGATGAATCACCTTTACAAACTCGACTTCTGCAAGTCCATTCAAGATAGAATTCATTCCCTTAGCATTAAATATAAATTCTAACTTATCATCCTTGGAAGCTAGCACAACAGGCTTTATGTATCCAATCTCTACTACATCCCAAACATCAGCACCTAAGGCCATTAGGTATGTTCTCATTCTAACCTTCCAAAAGGAAAAAAATGTTCCATCAAATAGAGGAGGATTAGTGGTTGAAGTCCCTTCATGACTTGTCATGTTTAAGCTTACAGATCTACCTTTAGATAAAAGGAACCGGATCTGATACCAATTGTTGGACAACTAAGAGGGGGGGGGGTGAATCAGTTGTTACCGATATTAAAAAATTATGCTCATTTTAAATTCATTACAGAACTATCAGTGATGATCACAATAATGTAGAGAAGTAAGCAATAGAACATTCAACATCATTCACACATATGAAATATACAGAGACAAATATTTCCTAAGGAAACCCATAAAGGATAAAAACCTCTTCTTCTTGGTATGATAAGTAATCTTTACATTATGTACATTATCATACATATGAGCTCCAACTCATTGCGAGGCTACAACCTTTGTTTTGTAAGCTACAACTTGCTGAGAGCACCAACTCTCTATTTTCTCTAGCACCTACTAGAAGGAAGCACCAACTCCTTGGTTTCTCTAGCACCCACTAGAAGGAAGCACCAATTCCCTTGGTTTCTCTGGCACCCACTACAAGGAAGCACCAACTCCTTGGTTTCTGTTAAGGTCCTAACCCGCACATAGGTAGATCAATGTATTCAGATGTAATAAAGGTCAATATTAATAAGACCTTTCAATAAAATAGAATAAGGCGGATGTAAGAAGA
>JZKD02S1631501.1:261138-290194 GCA_000966675.3 Picea glauca | reverse complement strand
CGTATATCATTTCTGTGTATTGTGAAGATTATGCTAGATATTTTACTGTTATTCTGTCATTTCTAGCATTTCATTTCTGTTCTGCATATTTTATATATCTGGTATCTTACAGTTTCTCTAGCACCCACTAGAAGGAAGCACCAACTCCCTTGGTTTGTCTAGCACCCACTAGAAGCAAGCACCAAATCCATGGTTTCTCTAGCACCCACTAGAAGGAAGCAACAACTCCCTAAGTGTTCCAGCACCAACTGGATGGAAGCACCAACTTCCAGTCACACAGGCAGCAACCTATAAAATAGAGAACAACAATTCTCCCTTGCACCACCCTGCCACCCTTGTTGCTCTGGCTGCAACCAAATGGAAGCTACAACTCCCTATGTTCAAGCACTCACTTGAACCTCTGAGGACAACAGTCCTCCCTAGCACCTCCCTACCACCTTGAAATATAAAGTTTTCTATATATAAATTTATCACAGTGATATAATATTTATCAATGGATTACCGATCTCATCATTGTTCTACTACACTTGTCTACTCTACCTGCATCAGTGTCTTCATGCACCCCTTCCTTATGCTTTATGTTCTTCTGCCTTTTATGCTCTATGCACCATGTCCCATCTATGCACCATTCCTCTTCTGTGCATTTCAGCCGCTGCACTCCGCCTCCTTCTACACACCTGAATTACTCTCAACAACTCCCAATCTCTTCTCTATTTTGTATTTTTATTCTCTCTGTGCATCTTATGCATCCTCTATTCACAATGATTCTGCATTCTCTCCCCATGTCGAGTGCTCTACCTGATCATCATTGCAACTCCTCATCTTCTCTAGTGGTTAAACCCATGCATCCATCATCACTGGGTGTTATATCGAGATTCCTTAGCCTCTCCAGTAGTCGAGACTCTTCGTCTTCTCTGTCACAGTCAAGCTCATTCCCTCTGTTGCAGTTCCAGGATCCAACGATATTACATATGTCAATAGACTCTATGAATAGTCTTCATGCCATTGGAAGATGTCTCGAGACTCTTCATCTTCTCTGGTGATCACTCTGAAGTCTCTTCAAGTCCTCTAGATGAAACCGTCAGTCATTTGTAGCAGTTACACTATGAACCTCCAACAAAATGCATCAGCTACTGAATCGCCAACCATCCAAGAGAAACAATATCCCTTCGATCATATTTCCAAGTATCCAACACCATTTTATTACAAGAACAGTGTCTCTCTTTGATTTCTCCATTTCGCATTTCAGCATTTTGGCATTTCAGCATTACTTTGGTGAAGAGTCTCGACTCTTCATGTTACAATCGCCGAAAAGAAGTTTAGTTGTTAGCGCCTTTCACAATTTTTATTTTCGGCATTTCACGATTTCGCATGTCGTGAATTCCTGTTGCGAGGCATCTCGACTCTCCAAGTTGCAATCTCTGAAATGGAGTTTGGTTGTTAGCGCCTTTCACAATTTCTCATTTCGGCATTTCGTGATTTCGCATGTCGCTAATTCCTGTTGTGAGGCATCTCGAATCTCCAAGTCATGAATTCCTATTGCGAGGCATCTCGACTCTCCAAGTCACAATCTCCGAAATGGAGCCAGATCAATGGTCCACAAAACTTCATAGTTTGATCCCTTCTTTTCTTAATCAAGCGGCTGACGGGATTTCGACATTTTTCCCTTCGAGTCATCATGACTCCAACATTGTAAAATTCATGATCACAAAATCTCTGAAGTGATCGGATGGTTCACATAACCCACTGAGATGGACGGTTGACGAGATTTTGGAGTTTTTCCTTTCGGGTTTTTGAGACTCACAATAGTCCTTTTCAGCATTTCGGAGTTTGAGACTTCTTGATGGTGGAGTTTTTGCTTGCTATGTAAAACCCCGAAATAGAAAGTTTCGATGTGACGTAAACCTGCTGACATCACACGTAGATTGACTCATGCCGAATAGTTGCCACGTGTCACTCTGATTCATGACTTACAGGTGCCTAAAATGTTGAATCAAATTGACACTTTTCATTGCATGATTATGCCACGTGTCCTTAGCTGACGTGGTTTGTTGATGTGCCTATTTTAGGATTTCGGGTTTCACTACTTCAAAGGTTAATGTTCCTTTGATCTTTGATTTCCTGGTCTGCGAAACTCCGAAATGGAGTCTTTGTTGATGTGCCTGTTTCAGGATTTCGGCGTTTCACATTTCGCAACTTCGGGACTCCTGTGATGAAGAGTCTCGACTCTTGACTCCTCCAACTCTCGGTATCCGAAACTCCGAAATGGATTTTAAGTCATGGTTTCGCATTTCACAGTATACGAAACTCCGAAATGGAGTCTTTGTTGATGTGCCTGTTTCGGGATTTTGGCATTTCACATTTCAC
Source organism: Picea glauca (assembly GCA_000966675.3). NCBI lineage: Eukaryota > Viridiplantae > Streptophyta > Pinopsida > Pinales > Pinaceae > Picea > Picea glauca. The sequence goes on along the minus strand of JZKD02S1631501.1, from coordinate 287,827 downwards.
AACTTTGGGACTCTTGTGATTAAGAGTCTCGACTCTTGAATCCTCCAACTCCCGGTATCTGAAACTCTGAAATGGAGTTTAAGTCATGGTTTCACATTTCTCTATTTTCTGTCGTGAGTTGCTTCCTTGACTCCTAGAGTTTATGCTTCTGAATGGGATCCAACGATCACTTGTTGAACTTGACATTGCCATGAAATTATCCCTGCACTGCTAGTCATGATATTTGCCATCAATGACAAACACGCATACTCTACACTATCTCTTATGATCTTATCGAGCTTGCTCTGCTGCATCTTCCCAAAATACTTATGGTGCGCACCTGGCATATTCTTCTTGTACTTAAGCCATCGTTGTTGTTGTACTTGTCATCAATGACAAGAATACACTGCCTATAAAACATGCCAACAGACTCTCGAGCCTAAATTCATTCATGATGGCATGGACACCAAAATGCAACGAGGATCTACCTAGGGAATCCATCTGGAGGTACGCTCTACCTCTAAATTATGACACTTCTAAAGAAGCAATGGTGGTTCTATGTCACAATTCAATGGGATCGATCCTATGGCAAAGAGTAAAATACAACAAGATGCAAATAGTGGAGGTGGAATCCTAACTTAAATGCAAAAAGTTGGAAAAATGACTTTTACCAAAGAATCTTTAAAAGTAACCCATCTCCCAAAACGTTTTCCAAACTAAAAGTGAAGTGTATCATAACATCCAATGGAAAACTCAAGAAACCATGTTAAATGATTATCAAGCCAGAAAAAATGACAAAAGGGTTCAAAAAAGTGGCAAAAAGGTCCAAAAACGTCTATAAATAGAAGTTAACAGCTCATTTTCACCATTGCAAATTGAGAATGAACCAAAAAGATAAAAATATCGCTCTGCTAAAAAAGTTGATTTCGGGAGCTTGAGAGGACGAAACGAACTTCCGCTCGGACCAAGTAAGTACAAATCAACCCCTCTTATGTTTCAATACTTTCTTTTTTCATTTGTTTTAGTTTTTTGGGGGGCACACACTTCTAAAAAGGGGTGGCCCTGCGTGTACACAGGCTGTCCAAGAACAACCTTCATATGCCCGCGGGAAGAATAACAAGAACTTCGAATTCAGTACCATTTTATGTTCATTCTTCTTCAAGAGGGTACCTAGTCTTAGTCCATGATACACTGCGTGGGGGCATGTGGCCTCGCTCCCAGCAGTGTGTATATGGGAAGCATTGTTTCCATGACAAGGAGGAGGGAGGACCATAGAGGCCTTCGATGATGCATATTTTGACCGATGGGAATGGAAGATGTTGATGATAGAGGACTACCCCTATGCCAAGATAAAATTTTCTAGGGACTCAGACATGCCCGTACCTCCTCGATCTGAGTGAGGAGAGATGGGTATATTTACTTTTTAAAGTTATTTAATTTTTTAGTTTCTTTTTATATATATCATTTTTATATGTATCATAGTATCTGACAACTGTGTATGTTTTTATGTATAGATGTGGGACTAGTGCATCTAGCAGACTTTGCAAGGACCAAGCGGCATCCTTGACCAGAGGCAGTACCAGCAGCAGTTTCTGGACCAACACCGGCAGCAGGGGGACCTCCAGCTGGAGAGGCTGAGAGATTGTTGATATGGGTGGAGCAAAACCTCACCACACTCACTCCTACAGTGCCCATAGTTGAGATCAAGGATCTTATACCATCTATGCACTCTCATGTAGTTGGGGTGCCATGGACCTGGGTTCATATTTTCTGGCATTTGGAAAACATCATTGTTCACTATGCCAGGGCCAACAGGCCCCGTGCTTAGCTAGGGTGGACCACTTACGTGCCAAGGGAACTCTTTTGTATATTTTTGAGGAAATAAGCCCCATGATGTATTCCAGACATATTATTTTTTAGGTGCTTTCACCCACCTATGTACTCTGAGACTTTTGTTATATATATATGTGCATGTTTACATTTTTTATGTATTATGGATCACATTTTTACAATGTATGTACATGTGTATGTGTCTGCAATATTCCAATCTAATACTTGATTAGCTAGGTTATATGTCATTTGATTTAGTCTCTTAGTAACATGGATATACGTAATGTAATCAAAGAAATTTTCTAAGAGACATACCCTAAGGAACCTTCGGTGTAGAGTAGGATCATAAATGCGGTAAACCCCATTTAACTGGGACACAACTAGATGTGCATCTAAGTAGAATCGGAGATGAGAGATACCATGTGACAAAGTGTCACAAAACAACTCTATTACTGCATTGTACTCGGTGAAATTGTTTGTGACATCACCTAAAAAGATACCTCAAGTAGATAGCAACTAGCCCTGAGGTATGAATATTACCCAAGTTGTGGAAGCAAGCCTCTGAGTGTGTCGGCTAGCGTCGTCCGCGAACCCAACGAACACCTCTGATTCACTTGACATCTGCCACAGTGAAAAATATGACATCAATAATGACACGTCCATAAAAAAAAGAAGATAAAACAAACTAATTGTATAATATCTATAAATATGTACAATAATTCACCCAAGGCGACCCACCTACGATTAATACTTCTTGAGGTAGAGCCCAATTCTAGGCTCTCCTAAATATTTTCCCTCAAAGTCAACCAGACAATAAGCACCCTTCTTTAGTACCTTTTTCACGATGAAAGGTATGAACCACATGGGTTTGAACTTGCCTGCCCCCAAGGAATCCTTATGTTGGTCATAAAATAGGACAAGGTCGCATTCGGATAAAATCCGAGGATGAATGAACCAATCATATTGAAACTTGACTCTTTTCTTGTGAGCCTCATTATCCAAGGATGCATCATGTCGCTACTCATCGAGCTGCTCGAGATATAATAAGCGTTCCTCAAGCAGTGAACTGTCTAGCAATAACTGTACTATCAAATTTAGAGATGGGATCTAGCATTCTATAGGAAAGACTACTTCCAACCTATAAATGAGTTGAAAAGGTGAAAAGCTGGTGGCAATCTTTACAGACATTTGGTAGGCCCACAACATTGAGTACAACATCAAATGCCAATTTGACTTGGCAGAATTAATTGTTTGTTGTAGAATAGTATTGAGGGACTTATTCATAGCCTCCACCTGACCATTCCCTCGGCATAAAATACGTGCATAGACAGAGGATTAATAGGAAAAGACCTATCTGCAGTCATAATCAACGCAAATTCTCCTGCCTCTATTATTCTTAACTCTAGGAGGAAGAAAGATCTATTATGGAGATCATCCGAGGGTCTGTTCGGACCAGTCAATGCCCCTAAAATTTCCTCGTCATAGGGAAAGACCAAGTCTAAAGGATCAGTAGTGGAAAGGGAATATTGAGCCCAAATAGGATCGAGAACTGGATCTAACTCTAGTGCATGAATCGTATCGGAGTCATCCGAAGCTTGCTGGAAAATAGAGTACGCAACTTCTGTCGCAGACAAGGGCATGGACATGCCAAGATGCCTTGTCCCTTCCATCAAAGGTGATGGGGAAGGAAGAGTCTAGGGATCAGTAAAGTAAGTCATACGGAATGACGACACTTGAAAAATCTCAGCCCTAGGCTGGTCGGGGACAGACGATATCATATTGACATCACTAGAAGGGGGTGGGTAATTAAACATACCCATAAAAGGTGGGCACAAACCAACCCCTGCGTTCACGAAATCGGGCTGTGGGTTATCAATCATCGGGACCATGGATACTCCCGATGAAGGGTCATTCTTGGAGAAGGACAATTGATCAATGGTCATGATTTGGCCCTCGTGTGGAAAAAACAAGACCCAAAAAACCGTGGCAACCACTGCATGCATTGCATATGTCCAAATCCTTCCTAACAATAGGTTATAGTCAAGAGGTGAATTGACCACTTCAACTTCGATGCACATGGTATTCCCTCCCAACTGCATGGGGAAAGAAGGGATGATTCCATGTGGTCTAAAAGAACGACCGTAGAAAGTAGTAAGCAGAGTAGGTGATGGAGAAAAAATGGGTTGGCCAATGGCCTTCCAAAACGCCAACGAGATCACACATGTCGAGGCGCCCTCATCAACCACCATGTGGAAAATGTTTTGAGTAAAATATTTTGTGGGGTGAGCCACTACTATATGAAATGCAACGTGGTATGGGAGAGAAGGCCTCAAGTTGGTCATATCAAGCATGATCTTTCCCGGATTACAAGTCAGTGGATCCTAAGGCAGCTAGTAGAGCCTTTCTCTGTGAAGGGTAGCTTTGGAGGACCCCCAAAGAAGACATCGTGCAAGGGGTTTGTGAAAAATCCTCCACCAAAAAGTAATTTTGGGTGGCCCTTGCGTTCAGATTATGTGAAGCTTTCTTGAATGCCCCTTTCAAGATGTGTTTCATTGTTTCACCCATCATCCTCTCAATCTTGAGAGGAACAGACGAATTTTCAGCTTCTTTACCCTTTTTAGCAGTGCTTGGCATTCCGTAATTGTGTGCCCTAGTTTCTATATGAGCGTTACCCTTCAACATATAAGCATTCACAACCGAGGGGTTACTAGAATATAGAGGGGGTGGCTGACTTCCCCCATCCGTGCTCAAAGAGGCTTGAGTCAAATTTTTCCCATGTGGAAATGGGTTTGTTAACACAATAGGTTGATGTTGCGCCAATAACTTCTAGGCCTCCGTAAGTCGAGGGCATAGGTGATTCGAGTGTTCTTTCGTGCAAAGGTTACATAGATACTTTGACTTTATTTTCTCTATGTTTCCCCCACTAGCATTGTTGGTCAGTTTCTTATCCCCGTTACCCTTCTTGTTTCGATGTTTTTTCTTTCTGTCAGGCTGTTGGTTGGCCTTCAGGTTCGTCGACTGCACATTGTGTCCATCCAACATTTTATTAGGGGGAACAGTCGAACTAGAGGTTTGGTTGGTTGTTGTCTTTTGTATCGATAATTGTTTAAATTGATTCGGCATTTGATCATTGGGCTTTGCTTATGCTGAACCAAATATTCCATCGGCATGTGGTCCAGAATTGTGTCTAGTATTTTCAAGGATAGACTATGGTGCATTTGGAAAAAACTCGTAAAGTAAACCCGACTGAGAGAATATCAGTTCAAGTTGTTGAGCTCTCATTATCACCTCTTCCTTGGAAAATACCCTTGATGTTGCAACATCCTTGGATAACTGAGGTACCAAAGACTTGAGGAACCACTCCAGCATGAATGTTGGTGGAATTGGTACTTTTATCAAACTCTTCTGACACCGCCATTCTCGGATGTGATCCAAGACATGATCAACCTTTGTTTTCTTGAATTTGGCCATGAATTTAGTGTTGGCATCATATCTCACAGGTAATTGGAAATGGTTGAGAAAAAACATTTCCAATTTGCTAAATCAAGAGTATCTTGAGTGGTCGAGCTCGATGTACCATTTCATATCACTCCTGATGAGAGTGCATTGAAATAGACGCAATTGAATGGAGTCATCTCTCAGAGAGTTTGACGAGCACCATAGGTGAAACGTGGTCACATGATTGCCTGGATCTTCGTTAGGCTTAAATTCAAACTTTGGAATGTCCGAGGGAAACTTCATCAGCATGGGAGGCCAACGCAGATCATGACATATTTGTTCGTTTAACAATCTTGACAAGTCTAGCAAATGCAAAATTTCCAAAAATCATAGCTTGGGTTGTTGACTATGTACAGGAGGAAAGGAGCCTGCAATTTGGCTAGCATGAGGTTTCCAGAAAAATTTAGGTTGTTGGCCAGGGTTCTAGTACATACCATGGCCATGGCTAGTGAACGAATACTACATTTTTTGGGAACTCATTGGTTGATTCCCATAGTTGGACGTTGAGGGTTGGGCAGGGATTTCTCCCTGTGTCGTGTTCCAAATATTATGGAAAGGGTTCCCCCTACCGATCCAACATGCATAGGTACTGAGCCGTTCCTGGGGTTCCAATTACCATGGAAGGGGTTTCCCCTAGTCGACATCCCTGACGAGGGAACTGCCACGGATTCTAGAGTCCTGGTGAGGAGAAGACTCCTATGTTTTCCCCCTATGTAGGAATAGTACCCTTCACAGGATTTTGTGGTCCAAAACCAGCGTTTCCCCAAGCTGATATGGCAGCTGACGAGAAATCGTTGTTTCCAAATGTGTTGAACAAAGAGAATAGCATTGAACCCATCGGCATGGTGTAGGAATAAGGTCCTTAACTACCTACTTAGAACAAATTGTAGTTCATGTTTGGCCAGATGGGCTGTTGAGAAGCACCACCGAGCGAGGGGGACGAAGGAGGTATATGACCCCCATCATAAGGGAAAGCATTATAGGGGGTTGAGGTGCCCTCCATGGACCCTTGAAGAGGATCGTTTGAGTTCCCTTCCCCCAAACACATGATCTGAAGGATGGAGTAGGTGAGGACCAAGTTCGTATCAAAGTCGAGCATCCCATATGAAAACAAAGGACCCGTCGCATTCTATGTGAATGGTGCAGTGATCGCCACCATAGACGGAATCAGACCACTAGCTGAAGTAGAGGTGCTTGAGACCATAGTGGTATGGACCAGTGAAGGTGGTTTAGGAGGTGAAACTCCCCCATTTGTGGCAGTCGTAGAGGGAGTGTGAGGACTCCCTGACGAAGTAGCAGCATTTGTTGCCATCGCTGCTTGTAGGACTATCTAGCGCTCGTGATGTGTTACCCTTGGAGGGGTAAGTTGTATCAAAAGTGGTGTTGACAAGTCAGTGATCAGAGGGTTATATGGACCGAGAGATTCTGCTCCAAAGTCAGAAATATTTGATTCCTCCGAATACAAGTTTTCTCCTCTCGGATCTGGCTCGGGCACAGTTTCATGCAACTCGTTCACCTCAAATGACCCTTTCTAGTCAAGTCTTCATCGTAACAGTGGCGGTTAGGCTCCAAATTAATCGGTGGCAGACCTTGAAGCCTTTGCAACTGGAAAAGCTCTTGATATTCCACTGTGTGATAATATCAATGACACAGTAAGGATTTTTCTAATGTTGAAGACCAGGCACACACTAGAAAATTTCCTATGAGAGAAAGAAATCAAAACACAAACTAGTTGGAAGAACAATTACACCAGCCAACACTAGAGAAACTTACCGGTGTAAGTGAAAATCAAACATAGAATCACCCTCCGGGTATACTCTACAAAGTGTAGCCTGATTTCTACCCTAGGTACCATGGTATAGCCCTATAGCCACCTATGTAAGTCCCTAAAATAAAGGCAACTAGGTTGTTAGCTCGTGAACGATCACCAGGCAGGTACAGTCGACATTCGGGTGGACCACAATGAGTAGGGTAACTAATACCGAAACCTACTGAGGGTATCATAAGCAAGTGGTCCATAAGACAACTGAGGACCTCGAATAGATTCGATATCCATGAAGCACCATGGAAAATGTGACCAACAGTATCTCACGACAAGTCTTCAATATGCATTCCTCACTACGCTTGGTCCGATTTTGGAGGGGTTATATATGCTACATTTCTACACGCGACCTCATGCTTATCCCCTATGTTAGAGGGTTCCTGGATAACTTTCATGTTTAATGGACTTTTTACACTCCCTAGAAAGGACTCCAATGTTTGTCTGTAATCCTTGAAGAGTTTACTCTCCAACCTAATTCAAGGCTCTATCCTAGACTAGCTGATTGACCCTACAAACATAAAGTCTAGTTGATTTTAAATTAGCATTAATTGTATATGGCTTTTTTTAAGTCAAGGAAACGACAATGAAACTAGTGGTGTGTTTTGAGAGACGAAAAAGGAGAAGCAAACAAAACTGAAAGAAAAATTACTTCTTTTTCTTTTTGACAAATAAATTTTTGTAACTAACTCTTTAACCAACTTTTCATAACTACTTTTTCTAAGATATTTTAAAGGAAAACCTAAAACGAGATCTCTCTCGACTATGAGCTACTTATGTTCTAAGAAATCAGTAAAGAACTTAAAGAAAAGAACTATTTCTCCTAACGATCAAAATAATCAAACCAACTATTTAAACAAACATAGAAATGAAAACTTTTTCTATTATTTTTTTTTATGCTTCAAACAAGAAACATGAAAAAGAATTCATTTTATTTTTTATTTAAAGAAAGCGAAAGGGGAAAAAATGAAAAACAACTAAACAAGACTGAGAACTGACCTTTGTCTCACTGCGGATCGCAGGGAGTCACTAAAGACACCTAAAAGGCTGATAAAAAAAGACTCGAAGACTTGCCCAAAACCCTTCTGAACTAAACACAAGAAATATTTTAAAAATATAACCAAACTAATGTCAAACCTAGGCTTCAACTGTAAAAACATAGACACTGTACTTAATCAAGAAACCCTGAGAATTCAGAATTCAATCAGGGAAGAGGTTAACTGCCCCTTCTTAAGGAAAATTTTTCTTGACACATGCATCCTACTAGTGCTTAAGAAACATGTGTATGTACGTGGGTTGTCTAAATGCAAGGCGTGTATGTATGCATGCAGACCCACTATAGGTCACATAAACCTATGTAACTTGTCAAAAAGAAGACAAACAGGTAGACTAATAGGGAAGGGTGACCTGGTATAGCACCAACAGGTGACCAGAATCCCTTAAAGACTCAGCAGACTCAGAAAGAAACTCAAAAGGTAAAAACCAATCAAACACCCATAAAACCCCCTAAAACCCTAGAGGTCTCCCTAGTATGGTCGCCAGTTCTGCTATAATGGGAAAACCCCCCTATGGACTACCCTAGGTTTCAACATGTAGGCATATCTAATCGTCTAAAAGTATCCTACTCTTTATAACTACCCCAAATATACCCCACATTCATGTATAAAATACAAAGTGAAAAGATCTGGTAACTCTACCTTTAACTTTGTGTTTGGTGTCGATCCTTCCACGATCGATTGCTCCGCTAACTACAAGCCTCCTCCCAAGGCTGGCCTGCATTCACAAATATATAAATAGAGAACTAAAAACATGTATCTCATATATGAATCATTAGTTATATGTCAATATAAAACATAAATCAAACATAGATATTTGACACATCATATTTCGGGACATAAAATGTATTCCTTTTATTGATATCACAATGTTTACTTACAATGAGATCGGAGACTGCTACGCGAACTCGGTTCGGGCTCCTCTTCACCAAGATCCAATTTTTCTTCTATGTATCTTTCTCCTCTCACACTTCTTCCAAGTAAATGGCATAGGCTTATGATGGAGGAAAAAGGGATAGAATGTGAAATTCTGATGAAATCTCACATGGTGGATGCAAATTCTTGGGGCAAGGAGGGGATGTGAAATGGGCAGAGTTTCATTTTTCTTATGCTTATGTTTGGAATGAGACCCCAAAAAATTCTTTTATATGACAAAGGGATGGTTATTTGGTTGGGTGATAGGCTATAGGCAATGGGACAGTTGGAAAACTACCCAATATCCCGTAATCTCAACGAAGTCCTTGCAACTTTTTAATTTTTGCAACATTTGTGGGTATACGCGGGTTGTAAGGGTGCAGCTAGCATATGTACGTGAGCTGTAGTGGTGCAGCAAGTGTGTGTACATGGGTAGTAGTGCTGCAGGGAAGGTACATCTTCACAAATAGGGTTTTTAAGAAGAGATGCTCTGTGATGGATTGGCAAAAATAGCAAGTAAGAGGGCCAAATGTTAGGTATGCATGTATGGTGCAATTTAGGGTTATAATAATGACTTGCATGAATTATTTTTCTGTGATTTCCCATGTGTATTGCAGGAGTGGACATTAAAGTTAAAAGAAAACCAACCTACAAATCGAATTAGACAGCTAGAATGGAATTCTATAGAGATCACGCAATTACAACAAGTTGATAATAAATTTACGCATGCAGTAGATTTCTAGTTAGACAGCTGTGTTGCAGGATTCATCATAGAGTTTGCAGTAGATACATCGAACTCTTACAACACAATAGAGAAAGAGTTATTCAAGGGACCTCAAGGTAGGTATATCAGATCGCTATATACTTCTATTAAGATATTAATATATAACAAAGGTGTAATGAAAATGACCTCATACAACTAAACTTCTCTACGTGCATGGGGGAAGGGGGGAAGCACTGACAGGAGAAGGAGAAATGGATAAAGGAAATAAGGAGGAGGCCTTGGACCCAATTATGATGGATGAAGAATAAATCAAGCAGATCATGGAAATGGCTGGAAGAACGTGAAGTGGAGTACCCTACCAATATAAGATGAACACCAAGAAGAGAGTTGTAGTCGTGAGGGAGGGCTTGGAAAGTGATGAAGAATAGGTAGAGGATATATGGGATGTGGAGAATATTGAGGAAATCCTACGCGCGACATATGAGAGGAAGATGAGAGGTCCAAGAGAAGGAATAGAAGGCAACACTCCTATCCATATTAGTGCCAGTGTGGAACCCATAAACCCATGTGCAACTAATACACCAAGAAGAGCCACACCATTTAGACAACCAAATTTTTGGAGAAGGAAGAGAACAGGAAGTACATGTACACAGGGAAGAAAAATGGGGGAACCAGTTTAGGAAGAATTATTCAAGTATCTACACCAAGTGGAGGTATTATTTCAACATTCAGGATGGCATGACATGATCCCACCATCATGTTACCTAAAATTTAAAGGAGAGGCGTCGAAGGACCCAGAGAAGCACTTATTTATTTGTGAAAATATATGGGAAGTGAAACAGATCATTGATGAGGACACTAAACTTGTGCATTTATCTATCATGCTAAGAGATTGCAAAATCAATTGGTACATGAGTTTAGCTACAAACAGTGCGCCAAGGACAACCAGAATGATTAGAGATATCAAAAATCTATTGATAAATTAATTCCATAAACTTAGTTTAGAGGATCAATACATGAATGAGATGATAGATATTAGACAAAAAACCAGGAGAATCTGTATGGGAGATTCACCATAGATTCAAATGATTGAAGGGAAAGATAAAGTATGTCATGACATATATGCAACATAGGTATATGTTTGCCAATTCTCTACTACCACACTTGAAATACCCTTTGTGACAACAGAAGTTTCAAACCCAGGCAGAGGCTCTACAGGCATCCCTACAACTGGATGAGAACCAATATCATAAGATCGATCCAACCATAGAATAGTTGAAGGAGGATCTAAGGAAATTAGCATTCCAGCTAAACTAGAACAAAGTTAAGGACAAAAGAGAAGTTGTTTGGTGTACCACATGTAGGACAGAAGGACACCATAAGAATGAATCTCCAACATTCGTGCAGTACATGGCAGCAAGAATGCGAAACCCATTTCCAAAAGGAGGACTATGGTGTGAGATATGTAAGAAACAAGGGCATGATCCATATCACTTCCCAATGATGCATAAATACTAGGCAGTACCTAAGAGTTCATATTGTAACTTTTTCAAGTCAGTAGGCCATGATGACAAGGATTGCAATGCCATGAACCTAATGAGGGAAAGAACATCGGATTCTTATACGGTGCAGAAAAAAATGATGACCAGGCAAGGAGAACCACAGTTTAACCAAGTACCAACCCCATATAACATTGTGCAACAGTATTATAACATTGTGCAACAAAAATATAACACTACACAACCACATTACAATAACGCGCAACCACACTATAACCCCACGCAGTATAAACAAGCACCCTAGTACAATGCACCATGAGGAGATCAAGCTGGCTATAGAGGTGGAGGAAGAGGAAGAGGAGGCTTTGGAAAAGATAGAGGACCATTTGTATGTCACAACTATCAACAACCAGGACACTATGCAAGATAATTTCCACTTCCACCTGCAACATGTATGTATTGTTTCACATCAGATCATGACACGGAAGAATGTCCTACACTATTGGGGAAGATCCAGGAAAAGAAAAATCAAAGCAATCAGAATTTTCAGTGTATTTTGGTGGAAGAAAGGGATGATGGAAGAAACATCAACATAGTTATGCAGGGAGGAGCTAAGACAGGAAATGACGTTGTAATACAAGATCTAGCACAACACCAACGGGTGAAGAAGAATGTCGAATCGAAGAAGTCGTTTGATGTGCAGAACAAAAAGGAGATATTCAAGTAGGATAGACAAGAATTCTTGAAGCCAGACATGGCATCGACGTCAACTGCGGAGCATATTCAGGATGTACCATCATACAAGATGCCTACATCGTTGGATCACACCAAAGAAGCACAACCCCTGGGACAAGTAAGTATGATTAAGGGATTTTTGTAATCCTGTGTTAAACTACTAAATGATCCATCATCTGTTAAAGTATTACAAAATATGCTAGAAATTTGTAGCACAAAGGTAGAAGGAAAGATAGAATATAAAACAATTAATCATCGGCATACAAGGAGGAGAACAAGCATAGAATTTTGACTAAACACCAACATTGGAGATTTCAACATGGGAGATAGTATACTAGATCTAGGATCTGAAGTAAATGTGGTACAAAAGAAGACATGGAAATGTATGGGAGAACCCACATTAGTACATTCACCTTTTCAGTTGAAACTAGCAAATCAACATAGAGTTCTACCGATTGGAAGACTAAAGGGGGTGACAGTAGATCTGAATGGAGTGTGCACTAAAGTCGATTTCGAAGTGATAGAGATAGTGGATGGAACACCACCTTATCTAGCATTGCTTGGATTGGATTGGGTTTTTGAAAATTAGACCATAATAAACTTAAATATGAGGAAGATGGTGTTTGAGTTAGGAGAATATAGAGTCATTGCACCATTGGATCCATCAGAAGGGGAAAGGTTTGTAGAACCCACTTGTTAAGATTGGAGGAAATTAACCAGTTGTACAGAACAACCACATGAGAAGAAGATTATGTGAACCTAACTATAGATGGGGTTCTCATTTGGAGAATTATCACATCATGCGCGTAAGAATTAGATACATGATTAGAGAATCAACATCATAGGTTACATGAAGTCTCCACAAGAATATGCACAAGAATAGACTGCATAGTAATATGGGTAGGTACAGAGATAAGGGAACCTCCCAACTTCCATGGGGTGAATGACTTAGAAGAATTCTTAACACGATACAAAGAGGAAGTGTTAGAAAATCAGAGGCTCTTAGACCTAGATATAGCACTCAAGGAAACACTTGCAATATGGTGGGGTGTGCACAAAGAGACAGTTAAGGACTAATACCAATGTAAGTGGTTAATGGGCATCAAATTTGGCGCAGAAAAGGGAACCAACCAACTGCAGAAATATAACGGACAGGGGGCACCATAAAAACACTTGGAGAAGTGCAGAACGCTATGAAGGATGACACCACCAGAGGAATGGAATCATAATTTTGTTCACACATTAGAAGGGATTCCAGTAAACTGGTATACAGACCATGAATTTTGCAGAGGAACTACAAACTGGACAGTATTACAACAGAATTTTACAATCACTTTCTCATTTGAACATGAGAACCCCACCATAGACTCAACACTTAAACTAATCATATAGGTGATATTCATTAAAGAACCGGAATTTGAACTCATGAAAGAAGAGAAACGTCAAAACAAACAAACAATAAAAGAACTATTGTCATGCTACCATGTGCAGGAAGAAGCACCAGATGAAGATGACCCGCCAAACATTTAGATAGTGGAATTGAAGGTGAAAGAGAGGTGGAAGGTCCACCTCTGTGTAAATGTGTTTAAATTGCACATAATATATCTAGCTAAACAATGATACACACATTTGCAGAGAGAATAGAAGAAAGAAGAAGAAGGAGAGAAAGAATGAAAGAATTCTCATTAACGGTTATGGATAATGAATAATTTACACATGATATACTTTGTATAAATCAATGAGTTCACACTGGAGGAGAACCAATGCACCATAGTGGTGTTCTAGAGTTATCTGGACACACACCAGTAGTTACAGGAGTGAACTCCCACCTAGTCTAGTCTCTCAGGCAGTTACGAGAGTGAACTGCCACCTAGTTGAGTTAACTAGTCAACTAGTCTTCAGTTAACTGAATGAACAGAGAGTGGTGAGGAGTTAACTAAGGGAATCAAGGATAATGTACCACTTTGGTGATGATACCAAGGCAAGGTCAAATTATCATGGTGAGGATCCCAATGTTGCATGGTGATAAAACCAATGTAGCATCTAAAGTCAACTCAACTAGTCAAACTGAAGTGTCAACTAAAAGAGAATATTCTCCAGGTGGAATATTCTCCCCTAAAATATAGGAGACTGGATAATGACTAATTATGACTAATAAACAAGGAAAAAACTTAGGAAAAAGAAATCCTAGGATTTTGTGAAGTAACTCCAACACCCCCCCTGAACATCATTATGATGAAAATAAAGAATGGGTCTTGGCAATGAGACCATGTTAGGTACCCAAATAAAAAAGGTACACTGAAAATAAAGTGAGGAAAGAGGGAAAAACTCATGGGGAAAACCCCCCCTCAAGGTACAATGTATGTAAAAAGAAGAACTACAGTTGCTAGGAAACTGTGTTCTTCACTCCAAGATGACTTTGCAGAGAATGGAACTTCTTCTCAGTGAAGGTCTTGGTTAAGATGTATGTTTTATGTTCTTCTGAAGGAAAAAACTGTAAGTCAATGATCCCCTCGTGTACTAAGTCCCAGATGTAGTGCATGTGGATCTCAATGTGCTTCGTCTGTTGCCTCTGAACTGGATCTCTACAAAACTTCAGAGTGCTCTAGTTGTCACACCATATGACGATCGGTCGATGAAATTGAATGGTCAACTCAGTGAGAAAATGTTGTAGCCACATAGCTTGAATGGTTATGTTAACTACCCCTCTATACTCTTCCTTGGCTGAATATAGAGAAATGGCAGCTTTCTTTTTTCTCAACCAACAGATAGGCCCAAAACCAAGACTGAGTGAGTAACCAGATGTGGACTTGTGATCAGTGATATCGCCAGTCCAATCGGAATCACTAAAGTTGATGAGATATAATGTAAAGTCTGATGCATAATAAATCCCAAAGGTGATGGTTCCCTGTACGTATTGAAGGATACACTTTGCAACTTTCCAATGTAGTTTATGCGGCTCCTGCATGAACCTGGAAGTTGTGCCAACTGCATATGAGAGGTCTGGTCTAGAGTGTGTGAGATACACAAATATCCCCACTAGTTGTTTGTACAGTGTTTTGTCAACTAGTGGAGTCTCCTAGCCATCCTCAAGCTTGACTCCAGATAAGAAAGGAGTCGGAGTAGACTTGTAGTCTATCATGTGAAATATCTAAAGGAGATCTTATGCATACTTGGCCTGAGATAGTTTGATGCCTGATGCATCCTGACTGATATTGATTCCAAGGAATAATTCTAGTGAACCCATGTCCATCATCAAACACTTGTCATGTAGAATCCTCTTGACTATAGCAATCACTGAAGTCGAGCACCCAATGATCAACAAATCATCGACATACATAACTAAAAGTAGAAGTGAATTATTTGTCCTGAGCATGTAGACATTTGGGTCTAATTTACAAAGTACAAAGTTATGTGACAACATGTAGGAGTCCATGTTGGCATACCATGCCCTTGGACCCTGATTGAGGCCATAAAGTGACTTCTTCAATCGATAGACCAAAGATGAGTCATGCATAAATCCTTAGGGTTGCTCCATGTAGATCTCCTTAGAGATATAACCATAAATAAATTCATGTCCATCTGATGGAATTCCCATCCCTTGTCTTCCACAATGGAAAGTGCCAATCATATGGAGTCCATCTTCGCTACTGGAGTGAAGGTCTCATCATAGTCAATACCATGAACCTGTTGAAAGCCTTTGGCAACATGCCTGGATTTGTATCTATTGGTCTGTCCATCCATTGTGTTCTTGGTCCTATAGACCCATCTGCATATGAAAAGTTTCCTCCCATAAGGAAGGGGAACCAAATCCCAAGTTTGATTCTCGAGGAGGGAGTTGTACTCCTCCTGCATGGTGGATTCCCAATAGGGATTTCCAGCAGCCTTGCGATAATACTGTGGATCTTAATACTGAACCAAGAAACAATGTCTGGAGGGAAATGGTTTAGTGGAAGTGAATGTAACAAGAGTCTCCTCAAAATCAGATCGATTCCTCCTAGTATCGGCTGGATAACCAACAAGATCCCCTGCAGCCTAAAGAGTAGTTTGTTCCTACTTGGGCCTCTGCTCTGGCTCTGCAACTCCATCTGGATGCTCTGATTCTGCATCTGACTATACTAACTCTAAATCTGATTCATATTAGTCCTTTGAATCATAACTCCCATCTAAAGAAGATTCAGCATGTGCATGCTCATCATCTCGGATTGGTGGAAAAGTGAAGGTTTCTGCATGCGGCTGCTGAGGTACATACGAGACACTTTCCTCAAATTGGAAAATACACTCAATGATGAGCCTATCCAAGGAAATATCAATAAGTCGATATCCCTTCAAACCATCGGGGTATCCAACAAAAATGCACTCAGTTCTCTATGGATCAAGTGCCTTCCTCTTTTCAGAGGGAATCTGGGCCCATGCATGTGAACCAAAAATGCGAAAGTGGGTCACTTTCAGTTTGAGGCCGCTCCAAGCCTCATAGGGGGTCTTATCCTTGACAAATATATGGGGAGATATGTTTTGGATGTATGTTTCACAGTTAATTTCTTCGGCCCATAGTCTCTATGGTAGTTACTTTGCATGCAACATGCAAGATGCCATCTCCTTTAGATATCATTTTTTTCCGCTCAGCAACTTCATTTTGCTGCGGAGTATAGGGAATTGTCTGCTGCAACTAAATCTCTGCCTCATGGAAAAGATTGTAGATCTCATGATTCACATAATATCCCCCATTATCATATTGGAGGACTTTGATCTTGTTTTCGGACTGTGTCTCAACCAAGTCTTTGAAATATTTGAGGTGTTGAAAGACCTCAGATTTTTTCCTGAGAAAGTAGATCCAAGTAAAGCGTAAGAAATCATCAACAAAAATGAGAACAAACCTCGCTTTGCTGATGGATGGATGTGGAAAAGGACCCTTAAGGTCATTGTGGATCATATCTAAAGGTGTGGAAGCTCATTGAGACTTTCCTTTGTCAAATTTCTCTTGAGGGTGTTTTCCGAGAACACATCCCTCACATACTCCCTTGGAGAAATGGATGTTTGGTAGACCATCAACCAATCTGTGCTTGGTAAGCTGTTGCATGTATCTAAAATTTAAATTTCCAAACATTTCATGCCATATCCTACTACTTTCATTAGCATGAGTAAGAAGTAAAGCAGAATCAGGTTCAATGAATTTAGAAAGTGTATACAATCTAGACTGATGATTTACCTCATCGGTAGCAAACCTGGAGTTGGTTTGCATGTCGTAGATGTCCATGGAATTTGGTGTGAATATGAATTTATTTCTAGTGTTGGAATTCATCATCTGATACACAAAGAGAAGGTTGACAGAAATTTTGGGAACGTGCAACACATTCTCAAAGCTTCCATTGGTGAGTTTAATCCTTCCTTTGCTGGTGACTTCAACAGAAGAGTTGTCCCCCATCAGAATAGGATGACCTTTGCATGAATATAATGAAGAATAGACTACTTATGAGGAAACCATGTGATTTGATTCTCCTAAATATACGATCCAATAATCGGGAGAGGATTTGATTGTAATCAAGGCATGGCTAGAATTGTCTTTCTTGGAATTCGGATCTTCTGGCTTCTTCTTCTTGGCACCCTTGGGGATGATATATCCAAGGTTGTTTTGCCGAAGTATTTGAGACATAATAGATATTTTTCTTTTCATGCATGTGAATTCCGAATGGAATCCTTGTGACAACACGTGCATTTCTCCCATTTTCTTCCCTTTACCCCTTTGGATCCGGAGGCATCAGTGAAGGGTTTTGTGTACCCTTCCTTCTTCATATGTGCATGATCTTTCCGTTTATCTTTATATTTATATTTCTGATATTTTTGGCAGCCATCACACACAATTATTGCATGCGCCCTTGGGCCTTTGATTGTGCCCATGTTGATGATCTTGGTCTTCTCTTGTGTCAGGGATTCGATAAATTCCTCAAGAGAAGGCATCTTCGAGGTGGCTCTAGAGGAAAATCTGACAGTATGGAATGTAGATATGAATATAGATAATTCGGTATCAATCTTGGATACAATGGTGAGAACCATTTGTTTCTCCTCCTTTGATTTATCAACCCCGCAAGCTTTGAGTTGCGACAATAAATTCTTGAATTTTATAAAGAAACCTTGGATATTCTCGAATCTTTTAGGATCCAATGTGAGAATATACACCTCTAGAATGTTTCCCCTCATCTCATATTGTTTTCCCAATATCCCTTACAAGGTGTTCTGGGATTCAATGGGAGTCTTATAGGAAGATATATGAAAAAGGAGAGCGGGGGAAATAAGATTGCAAATTGTTTCGAGTGCCTCATCCATGTGATTTAAGTACTTGGATTTTTCTATGGCTAATGTCATTTCTGTATATATATTCAAGTTTAACCTATACAACCCTCTGGTTCAAATATGTATGAATATTTTCTCCTTCCATGCAAAATAGTTGTAAGGTGTAAGAATGAATTCTTTTTGGAATAACATATTTCCGCTGTCTTCAATCTTTTGTACCTACAAAATTTTTTGGTCTAGATTTTGCTTAGTAGTTTGTTGGATCTGATACCATGTAAATGTATTGAACCTACATAAAATATGTCTAGATAAACAATGATACACACATTTTCAAAGAGAATAGAAGAAAGAAGAAGAAGGAGAGAAAGAATGAAATAATTCTCATTAACCGTTATGAATAATGAATAATTTACACATGATATACTATGTATAACTCAATGAGTACGCACTGGAGGAGAACCAATGCACCATAGTGGTGGTATAGAGTGATATGGACACACACCAATAGTTATGGGAGTTAAATTCCACCTAGTCTAGTCTCTCAGGTAGTTATGGGAGTGAACTACCACCTAGTTGAGTTAACTAGTCAACTAGTCTTCAGTTAACTGACTGAACATAGAGTAGTGAGGAGTTAACTCAGGGAATAAAGAATAATGTGCCACTTTGGTTATGATACCAAGGCAAGGTCGAATTATCCTGGTGATGATCCCAATGTTGCATGGTGATAAAACCAATGCAGCATCTAAACTCAACTTAACTAGTCAAACTGAAGTGTCAACTGAAAGAGAATATTCTCCAGGTGGAATATTCTCCCCTAAAATATAGGAGACTGGATAATGTCTAATTATGACTAATAAACAAGGAAAAACCTTAGGAAAAATAAATCCTAGGTTTGTGTGAAGTAACTCCAACACTCTGGAATCATAAGTATGTGTTGTGTTAATCAAGGTGAAGAATTTTAACATTGAGACAGTTGAGAATCCCAAAATGGCCAACATTGGAGACTACTTGGATGAGAAAACAATGGAAAGAATAACAGAGTTACTGCACGAGTACAACGACCTATTCCCAACAACATTCACAGAAATGAAATGCATAGAAGGAAAACTAGGTGAAATGAAGATACCTCTCAAATATGAGGCAAGACCGATTAGATAGAGACCCTATAGACTAAACCCAATATATAATCAAAAAGTGAAAGCATAAATTGATAGGATGTTGGAGGCTGGAATCATAGAACCAATGGAGGAATATGAATGGGTAATCCCTATGGTAGTTCAGCAAAATAAGCAGGGAGGGATAAGGATATGTGTCAACCATAGGAAATTGAATGATGCTTTACTACATGACCCTTTCCCTACTCCTTTAACAGATGAGGTGTTGGAAAATGTAGGAGGCTAGGAATATTACTCATTTATTAACAGATTTTTAGGCTACCATCAGATCAAGATAGCCCTGAAAGAAATATACAAATACATAGTTATACCCTTTGGACTAAAGAATGCACCAACAATATTTTCCAGAGTAGTCATAGCTACATTGAAAGAATTCATCAACCAGTTTCTAGAGGTATATCTGGATGATTGGACAGTCTACAGTCTGTTGAAATACCATGTAGAGGTGTTAAGGTTGATGTTAGAAAGATGCAGGTAGTGTCAGATATCGTTAAACATCAAGAAGTGCATCTTCGGAACATCCTTTTGGATATTATTGGGCGATATAGTATGCAAACAAGGCTTGCTAGTAGATCCTGCCAAGATTGAAGTAATTGTTAATCTACCACCAAAAAAATCAGTACGTTAGTTATGGGACACATATGATACTACCAGAAATTCATAAAAGGGTATGCGCAGATGATTGCACCAATGGAGAAACTTTTGAGAAAACATAGCAATTTTTAGTGGAATGAGGACTATCAGTGAGGATTGGACACTCTAAAAGAGAAGATGGTAACCACACCAATACTAGTATTCCTGGATTGGGAAAAGACATTACATGTGCATGTAATTGCATCATCCATAACACTTGGAGTTATTCTGGCGTAGACAGGAGAAGGGGAATTGGGCCATCCTATAGCATTTACTAGCAGAAAATTGTCATAGTCAAAGAAAAATTACAATACCATAGAGAGAGAAGGATTATCTATGGTTTATGTACTTCAGAAGTTCATACATCACTTATTGGGGAAAAAATTCAAGATGTTTACAAACCATTTATCTCTCAAATACTTCATCAACAAGCTAGTGTTGGGGGGCAGAATTTGTATATGGTTATTGTTGTTCCAAGAATTTGACTTCGAAGTGATATTCAAACCAAGGAAGTTGAATGCAGGGCATGATCACCTAACAAGGATCACTAATGGAGAGGAACCTACGTTTCTAGAGGAAAACATTTTCGATGCACAATTATTTTTAGTCCAAGTAGCTAATGAATATTTTGTAGACATCATTCAATACTTGAGTACAAGGATCACGGCACAAGAATCCAACACTGCGCAGAAGAAAATATGGTAGTCAAAGATGAAGACCATCAATTGATTGCAGGACACTTATACAAGATGGGTGCAGAAAACATATTGAGAAGATGTGTACTAGAACATGAAAGACCTAGGATTTTAGCAAAGGCCAATGAAGGAATATCAGAAGAACATTATACAAGTAAGGCTACCATGTAGCAGGTATTGCGCACAGGACTATGGTGGATGAATTTTCACAGAGACTCAAAGTAATACTTCTAGAGATGTGACATATGTGAGATGGTTGGTAAACCCAATATATGAGATGAGATGCCCCTAAGGCCACAAGTAACCTTGCAGGTATTCAAAAAATGGGAAATAGAATTTGTGGGACCAATCAACCCACCAACAAAAAGTTCAGAAGCAAGGTATATTATTACTACGACAGAGTACTTAACAAGATGGGAATAAGTAGCACTAGTTAAAGATTGCAGCGCAGAGACAACAACACACTTCTTGTTTGAGCAAGTGATCACTAGATTTTGATGTTCAAGGATTTTGATGAGTGACCAAGGAACTCACTTCATTAAAAACACTATTAAGGCTATGACTGAGGAGTTCTAATTTTATCATCAAAAGAGTGCACCATATCACCCTCAAGAAAATGGAACAGTCGAAGCCTTTAATAAGAGCCTCGA
Source organism: Picea glauca (assembly GCA_000966675.3). Taxonomy (NCBI): domain Eukaryota; kingdom Viridiplantae; phylum Streptophyta; class Pinopsida; order Pinales; family Pinaceae; genus Picea; species Picea glauca. The sequence goes on along the minus strand of JZKD02S1631501.1, from coordinate 266,329 downwards.
GAATGCACTGGCAAATATTTGTAACGTCAACAGGGATGATTGGAACTTGAATATACCAGCAGTACTATGGGAATATAGGACCACATGTAAAAAATTCACAGGGAAGAAACCATTCAGATTAGTGTATGGACAAGAAGTAGTGGTTCCATTAGAGTTTTTGGTACCTACTCTACGCGTAGCAACAATTACCAACATGACAGAGTGAGGCATAGTACAAGAAAGGCTAAGACAACTCATGATCATGGAAGAAGATAGGATTCTATTAGGATTTCACCAAGAGGTATAGAAATCAAGGGAAAAATATTGGCATGATAGACATATCAAGAGGAAAAATTTCAAGGAGGGAGACCTAGTCTTGGTGTACGACAGTAAATATTTGCAGCACCAAGGAAAACTCATAATGCATTGGTTGAGACCATATGAAGTAAAACCTGTGACATATGGGGGATCTTTACAGTTGAAGGATTTGGGAGGAATGGAACTCAATGGAATTATTAATGGGAGTCAACTCAAGTTGTATAGGGACAGTCGACCTCCTAGCACTTCAAAAAATAAAATGCATCAGACAACAAAGGACTACGCGCAACAACAGAGGGGTTATTGCACCAGACAAGAGAAGAAAACACCCAACTAAAATAGGGGTACCGCGTTGAAAATAAAATCCCCACATGCACCAAATAAACAACATAATGTGCACTTGCAATAGTTAGCACGCCGGAAAAAGGGACCAACAGTAAAAAAAAAAGGCAGAAATTGTGAAAATGGCGGTTGCAAGAAGGCGCCAACTAGCAGTGTCTATCAAAATTGAATTACAAGAATGATCGATGGGACATTGTATTAATCATGCCAACTCACAAATTCAAGGGAATTCAATGACAGAGTGATAGATTATATGGAGCAGAGAGAAAATTTGCAGGAGTTACATAACAACCTAGCTTGGTGGAGACCATTTTAACCACCATGGAACCACCCAAGATAGGTGCACCGATAAAGTCCTACAGATGACCTCAAAGAAACCTTATAGTACCACATCAACCAGAGGAAATCGAACAAGAACCCGTCTGAACAACTTAATTCGTCAACTTGGACTAAATCCCTTCACCCAATATCGAACAAGGGAGCCCCACACCCATGGTGGAGGAAACCCAACAAACAACGGCAATGGGAATGGACATTGATATGCCAGAAATGGGATAAAGCCATCAGGACCAGGAAGAACGCAATCCTTCGCACCTTGAAAACCCTGAAGAGGCCCCGAATGTTAATGGAGCGGTCCCAAACCAGACAGAAGCAGCCGCACCAAAAATGTCACACACAACAGCATCGGAGAAACAATAGGAGGGTATAATAGAAGATGTCACCGGTCAGCTAGAGGAATATATAGAGGAGAGAAAAATGGAGGTTGGAACCCTTATTCAACCACCACAACGGAAGGTTAAGCATCCAATAGCAATATCACCGCACATATAGGCTGCAACAACCATAGTCTTACTGTGCATTTTGGAAGGGGTGTGTATCACGACTAACCTATTAGGATGCATGAAAAAACTATGGTACTCGGACCATGATATGACCAACATGGGCAAGTTTCCTAAGTTTGAAAAGCAAGTTTACCTAGATAGCATGGGTATAGGACCCTTCAGTGATCCAATTTTCCAACTGAAATAGTGGGTAGCCATACTATCCAACACTAGGATTCCAAACTTGTTAGATATCCTGCACTTTGGAAGGGGTCGCAATGTAAATAACTATGTCAAGAAGCTGATGGAAGTTACCCATGGAGGGTACCTATGGGTGGAAGATCCTATCTCGATAGACGTAAATCTCATTTCTTTTATTACAGGGCTGCCATCTCGAGGGGAGAGTCTTGCATAGATCCTTGATGACAAGACAAAGAAGAAGGCTCTAGCCGAGGAGATGAGGAAGACATATGGCACAGAAAGAGGGTCGTGCAGAATCATCCTCAAGCGCATCAATGACGCAACAATAAGGTTGGCCACCAAACTCATGGCATGCAAGTTTCTCAGGAAGTGTCGCAAGGAGGAATTCTCAGTCGGGGTCATCATAGCTACAACACAGTGCACAGAGGGAACTATTATTAGATGGAACCCATACTTGTTAAACCTATTCTTTGAGGACTCCAAAAACGCATAGGACCTAGGGACAAAGTTACATTACTCTTGACTACTCATCCTGATCACCTTGGTCATATGGTGGGAACCTAAGTATACATACTTTTGCGAGAAAACCACTCATTTATGTGCAATGTGATAATATCCTTGGGGTGCACTTCAGAATCCAAAACCAAAAGTGAAAATGCAGCCATGTTCACATGGTATTACAATGACCTACATGAAATAATTTCCAACACTTCGCTGATTACCCCAGAAGTGGTCACGCAATATCGAGACATCACCAACTTCAAAGTGACCAAGCATACAATATGGATCCAAGCATAAAGGGATCTCGAGAAAGAATGGATACAACTGCAATACTGCGTCAAGGAAGAGGACGTAGAGATGGCCATCAAAGATTGGTAAGATGAATCGAGAGTTCAAATCCTGATTCAAGAGATGCCCATGAATAAAGAGGTTGATGCAGGGAAAGAACAAACACCTATTGGAGATAAACCTATGCCCAAGAATCCAAATCCAAGTCAGAATCAAGAACAACAAAAGAAAGGGGGTGCACCAAAGAAAGGTACCCAAGCGGGGAAAAAATGACACGACCCAAGCACCGCAGGAATAGGAAAAATATGTTGAGACAACACAAGGGACCACATCAAGTGCTACCCAAAAGGAAAAAGGCTAGACTAAGAGGCTAATCATACACACTGGGGGTGTGTGCAAGAAGGCTAAGGTGAAAAAAACTCCACCAGAATATACAATCACCGAGGACGAAGCGGACCTCGTGGTTGAAAGGGTCCACGACTGGGAAATTGAGGACTTTGAGGATGCCCAACACCAAAGGGACCGGATTCAGGACAATTTGGCCGAGATGAGGTAGATTCTAGAGAAGATCAGAGAAATAAAGAGAAAGGTTAGAGGAATAGATTCATTCCTTGCAACATCAGAAGAAGGAGCCAAGGATGCACCGAGTGAACAGGATATCATCTACACAATAGCACAAGCGAGCTTGACTTTCCACATTACACCCAGCATGTTGCGCTTGGATGAGATTGTAGGCCAGACACCCTTGGAAGATATGGCACAAACAGATTTGGTAATGGGGTGAATACCAACCAAGGAACTATATAAACTGCAAGTCAGTATCATGCAGGAGTTACAGTCACACGCATGCACAGACGCAACAGATATGCATCACATGAAGGACAATAGAGAAGAGTTGGAATTGGTGCTCAAGCAATTCAAGATCAAGAACAAAGATGAGAAATATCGCGTGGATAGTCTCAAACAGGGATTGGTTGTATCCTATGACATAATTCCAAGAAGCACATAAATAGCAGAGCCCACGATGACACAAAAAATTGATCAGATTGTGCAAACAATCAATAAATACATGCAAGAGATAGAGAACCTTCGGGAACAACTCATCCCTACCACTCCCCCGGAGGTGAAGGAAAAAAGGAAGAAGGAAGAATCAGGGAAAATGGAGGTGTTATCACTCTGTAATTTCTCAGGCTGAGGAAGAAGTTGACAGAGGTAACTACAAAACCACTTTCCAGTCCAGGATCTAGCCCTCCTAGACTCAGAGAGGGATCTCTCTATAATATTTAGCTTTGTTTGCTGGAAATTTTAGGCTAGTTATAATAGTACATGGTTTGGTTTTTGAATTTGTTGGTTGGAACAGGGAAGACAGGCCATTGGGAAAATGGAGTCAAAGAGGCTTAATTCAATCAAGGTAGGTTCTACAAGAAAACTTATAGGGAAATATAGGCACCTTTGTTGGATTCTTGAGATTTTTGAGTGATGTGAAAAAAAAGGTGAGGAAAGAGAATTGTAGTAGAGCAATTAATAATTTTGGAACTAACCCTCTAGTAGAAAACAAATAAATTATCCAAAAGCCAGAAACATAGTGTACTTTTAAACAAATTCTTCTCTTAATATTCTATTGAATAATTCAGAAAGAAAACAATATGTAACAGGGAAAACATATTACAGAAGAAACACTTCACCAAATAGATATGCCACAAAAATCCTGAAAAGCTTGTCTTGTATTACTGAAATTTGACTGAAGGGGCTATGTGAAATACTTTATAATATTGGTCATATCCTATTAACAGGTCCCAACACATAATACCTCGAAATGGGAAGTATTTATATGTTGTTTACAAAGTATCATGCCATAAATGAGCAAGATTTATTTTAAGACAAATATAAACTAACTATTACAATCATAGAGGTTTGTTGAGATTCATTCATAGGTCTGGCACTGTTTTGATGGGATCTATGAGTGATCCATGCCTTTGAATCCGATCTCTTTGCCATCTATTCTTTTGACTTTTTGCCTACCGAAATTCTGAAAAATAGGGTCCAGTGATCTCTTTGAATATCTCAATCTGAGATAGTTGTGTAAAATATGGGGGAGATTTTTGTATATCAGAGTGTTCTGAGAAAAAATGTCTCTCTCTTTTTTTAAATTCCTCTCCATCTATCCAAGATATTCATTTGAAAAAGATGTGTAAAATAGGTAGCAAATAAATCTTGAAAATAGGCCCCAAATATGCTCTTGATTCTCCCAATATGTGACACCTATAGAAAAAATGAAATAGGGTATTTTTCCTTGGTCCGTGTTGAGAGAAAACCTCTTTTGGTTTCTCAAAATTCACCATGGTTATCCTAGATATCACCTTGGAAGATGACTAGTAAAAAATAGTTTCTGGAGGGGGAAAGTGGCTACGTATAAGATGACGTGGGGAAAAGTGTCATACGAGAAAATGGGAAGAGTGGATGAATGAGTCTACATGGTAGGGGTAGAAGAGAAGTGACGTGTGGGTGGGAGACGGGTGTATGTGGAAGTGAGTGGGGGAATAGGTGGCGAAAGACGAAAGGTAACGAGAGCATGGGGGATGTGACAAGCTGGAGATTGAGTGGAAGGGTGAGTGGATGTGATAGCATGGAGGGTGAATGGGAGTGTAAGTGGAGGACATGTGTCTAGTTGGGAGAGGGAGAGTAGTGGTAGGAATAGGAGGGAAGGTGAGCAGTTTTGGGTAGTGGTTTTAGCAGGATTT